>CM052339.1:9541194-9619071 GCA_028455595.1 Lasioglossum vierecki | reverse complement strand
GAACACGTGTCTTTCACTCTAAAATATTCATACTTTGCGCAAATTGTTAGATATGTGAGAGAATGTTGTGACATCAAATTACTTGATTCAATAATAAATTCGTGGTACTTTGTACTTTCATGTGGAAGAGAGTATTTTAACATCAAATTACTTGATTCAATAATAAATTCGTGGTACTTTGTACTTTCATGTGGAAGAAAGTATTGTGACATCAAATTACTTGATTCAATAATAAATTCGCGGCACTTTGTACTTTCATGTGGAAGAGAGTATTTTAACATCAAATTACTTGATTCAATAATAAATTCGTGGTACTTTGTACTTTCATGTGGAAGAAAGTATTGTAACATCAAATTACTTGATTCAGTAATAAATTCGTGGAACTGCATGCGTTCATACGAATCGATGAAGGTAAGACTGAAACGTTGATACTTTCATTGTTACAATAACATCGGTGCAACAGTTGCCCTTTTGTTTTCATCGAGCGCCGATCGCTGTCGCGTCTTCACGCTTAAAAAGCGAATATCCTACCGCACCGATAAATCTGCCGTTGCCATTCATTGATCATTGACAGTTGTTTCGCGCAAATAAAGTTTGATAGCCAAGCAGGTTTGAATACTCAGATAATAAAGTGCCACCTCTGAGGAAGGAAAATTGTAACGAAAGGTTACAATAATGTAACGCTTTGTCAATTCAATTCGTATTCAGTTGGATACCAACTGATAGGATCCAAATGATAGGAAGAATGATCTAAAACCATTCTTCTTACGAAGTATATTACCCAATCGTACTTGATCCTTACTCGAAAGAATTTTCGTCCTATTTGGTTCGTCCTATGTGTGTATTGTTTTAATTTCTTAAGCTTCACATGGTTTCAGTACAGTTTCTACCGGCAATGTGTCAGTTTCTTTCTGTAATTTTTCAAGTATAACCTTTTGTTAAAGAAAATACGTCAAATTGTTACTTTTGTTACTTTCATAGTGGTTGATTTGTTTATCACATATTACAGTGATATTAATTTCTCAGACGCATGAAAAATTCTTCTCTTGAAAATGATCCATGTCAGGGTTTTTTTTAATTGTAAGATTGATTGTTTTTTTATTTTGGTCGAACCTGCGCGCTGATATGAACACACAGGAAAATGTTGCTTCAAATGAACTCAAGAATCTCCAATTTCCGGATGTTGAAGGAATTTTGAGACACCCTGCATATTTCACAAAAATTCCACTAAAGTCGACGCGTTACAATTGGGTAACTCCTTGTTAACAATCCTTCTGGATGAGATTAATTCTATCAAACGTACAACGAGGAATTCGCACGTTCCCAGCGTAACCCACGTCTCGCATCAATATTCAATCAGCGATAGCGGGGCGCGATCTCGTCGAAGAGTTCTCGGCTGGAGGCAAGTTGTCGGAAAGCTAATCTGTTCGTCCACAGTGGGCATCCCCTAAACGGTCGTGAACTCGAGACGAAGTTAAACTCCGTCTCGGTGGCCCCGGAGGGCATGGAACGTTTGCGCCGCGGCAAGGCAAGGCATCGGCATCGTTCTGTCTGGCTCTCGTTCTTCCCCGGGCCGACCGGTGCGGTGGTCGTTTTGCGTCCAGTTCTGTCTCGGTTGCCGAGAGAAGCCGTCCCCGTAAGTGGGACGGTCACCTGAATACTTGCCGGCAATCAAGACTCGCTCTTCAACCACGGGACACCGCAAACGCCGCGCGACAGAAAGAGAGGACCGGGTCGAGAGAGACTGCGGAACACGACAAGATGTATGGAGAGTTCGCGCCGGGTAAGGAGAGAGAGAGAGAATCTGAGACAGGACGAGAACGGAGGACAGAGACATGTTCACGGTGCTCCTGTCCGTCAATGTTCAGTCGTCGTTCAGGGTTCGTCGTGTGTGCAAGGGACGTTACCAACGGCTTTTTCGTGATCTATCGCGAACAGAACCTACAGACCATTGTGTCGTGACTATGATCGGCCTGCGAGCTACCCGACCCAACGCTATACGCTTCCTACACTGCGGAAGGGACTTCTGTCGCGTCTGCAGGTACCGCAATTTTTCCTGAAAAATGTACAAATCAACCACACTCGTGATAACTGGTCGTCCAGGCTGAAGTAGCCTAATGAGATCCATTTTTATTGAACACTGAACCTACCACTATCGGTTTCATATTTTACGACTATTAAAATTATACAGTCACTTTCGTGGGATGTGGTTTAATCAATTTCTTGATTACAGCACATAGTATCCTACAAAATTGTACACAATCCAAGCAATTATGGTTTTATAAGGTGAAACATTTTAATCCATTTTAGTGCTTATATAGTTGGTTTAGTGGTAAAATTACTATACAATATATTGTTCCGAAATCTATTGAGAAGTAAACGTACAAATTTATTCGGTTTTTCAATAATGAAATAAGAACAAACATGGTAACACAAGACGGATTTTATTTTGTTTTATTTTATTTTATTTTGTGCAAAAAAACTATTGCTAATACTGTATTGAATTTTCGTATATCAACAAACATAAAAAGGATAACACAGATATACGATATGCTAAATATATATAAAAGGGGTTTTATTCAACCCTCTACGGCGTATACGAAAATCCTTATATGTATATGTTTTATATTGTATACCTGTGTTATTAATTTTGTGTTTGGTTAGAAACGCCGTTAAACAATCGCCTATGGTCATATACGAAAATCCAAGAGAGAGAGAGAGAGAGAGAAAATTCAATATAGTATTATAGGTAACATGTATTCAAAGTATACAAGGTCATTAAAATCGGTAAGGAAACCCCTAACATAAATAATTAGCTAGGAAGGTTTAGTTCTTTGTAGTTGATAATGAAATGAATGTTCGAAACGATTTATATACAATTTTATATTTTACATACACACTTAAAAATAGTGTTTAAATAATTAAGATTAAAAAGGAATTTTCAATTGGATCTTTTCGTCAAATTTCTCTAAAATTCAACGCGACCTTCGCATCTTAATAATAGCAAAATCAGCTTTGTTACAAGCGTATATAAAATTCTCTGTCCTGTTTACAGCAATACTACGAACGTAACTAACCAAGCATAAATAGAGTCAGTATGCGTACACATCTAAGCATTCGTGAAATTGGAATCGATTCCGGTTAGTAATGATACCGGCGATAGGGTTCGTAAAAAATCTGCGATCGTTAGACAGATCGAATTTCAAACTCTAACGACGTGGTAAGAATTAAGCTGTTCGGGAATTGCGTCGTTTGAACGTTGAAGGCTCCAGCGTATCGGAGCCGGTCTCATGGGAGAAGAAACCGCAAAAGGAGGCGAAGCCGGCGGATGGTTTTGCGGGATTGAGCCGCTTCTGCAAAAAGTGTAGCCTTCAAGTTCATTCAATTGTGAAGATTGTTAAAGATCGAACCAAATCAGATGCGAAGAAGCTTTTGTTAATCGTGCTGGTTAATAAGTCGGACAGCGAACCAATTAATCTATCAACTGTAATAATCGTTGCTTCTTGAAACGATCCTCTTGTAAACATTTTTACAAAAACACGAAGGAATTTTTTCGATCTATCTTTCAACCATTACAAGGGCCTGGGGGTGAAAATGTACCCGTCTTCTATTTCCAATTTCCAATTCAAATTTAGCAGAAATTTAAGTTTTACAGTACATACATATTTGAATGTATTGTTCTCGAAAATATATATAATTATTTCAAAGAAAATTACGAGAAAAGCACCACTCGATACCATTCAAATTACATATAAAAAATTGCTTACTTATCAAAATTAAAGGAGATTTTCTGGGAAACACACTTAAGTGAGAAAACCAGTTTATAAAACTAGCCTAGAGTTTGTCCAACAAGCGAGTTTGTCCCAGCCCTCTAAATTAAAGCCAAGAACAGGTGTGGCCAGGAGCTGAAGATATTGTCCTCGTAGAATGTGAAAAGTTCAGGGTCCTATCAACTCCTGGACAGTGGGGTTTTAGTGGGTATATCCTATCCTTAGTTTTCTTTCGGATGGATGAGTCCCACGCTACCCCCTCAATTATCATCGGAGAGGGGGTGTTTGTTTTTAAAGAAAACAAAGCCCTCTAGATGTGAAAATTTATTACGAAGATAGTTAACGCAAGAAAAAATATGAAGACCATGGTCTACAGAATCGTATGACTCGTGAATGGATTCCGTAGCAATCGAAGCACCATTAGACCAGCGAAGCAGTGTATGGGGGATCTAAGTTGATCACAGAAGCGTGAAGGATCTCTCCGTCGATAACCGTTTCGAATTCGGTGGTCTAACCGTGGGTGAAACCGGGGCTGGTGTAACCAGCTATTAAAGCTCGCACTTTAGTGCACGCTTCGTCCCTGAAGAAGACGTAAGAGTGGGATGATCGATCGCGGAATGGCGTGTTTCCTGACGCGCCGGTAAGGGATGGGGCCGAGCGAAGCGATTTCGACGTGAGGGAGGAGAGATAACGATAGACGTAATCGGGATCGGGACTAGAAATAATTAGTTCGGCCGTCATTAGAGCAGGATTTATGGTGGCGGTGGAGAGGTTCGTTCTCGGGTCGCGTCTTCGACCCTTCGCCGGAGGATGCAACCGATTTATTTATGAAAACTATTTTAAAACTCTGATAAATTGCACCGCTGCTGCGCGAGCGTCGATCATTCCGAATGGAAACGAATGTAATTGATCTAGTGCAATCTTTCTCGAGTAATAATTTCTCTTGGAACATTTGTTTTTCACTTATTACCTTTATTCCATGTATCTTTGTTCAAAAGTATATAATTATCAAAAGTTGTACAGACTTTGGGTTGCAACAATTTTCTTCTATCAAGATAATTAATAATTAATCAATTAGCTATCGATCGTAATTTATCTTCAGGATATTATAAATTTTATTCGTAGCGAAAATTCTACGTGTCTTTGTTCGAAAGTATATAATTATCAAAAGTTGTACGGATTCTGGGTTGCAACAATTTTCTTCTATCAAGATAATTAATAATTAATCAATTAGTTGTCGATCGTAATTTATCTTCAGGATATTACAAACTTTTATTCGCAGCGCAAATTCCATGTGTCTTTGTTCAAAAGTTTGAAAAAAAAATATTATACCTTCCAGTATAAATATTTTCCTTTTCAACAAGCCTTGCTATTTTATAATCCTTCTGGTTTGTATATGCACGTTTCTCCTGAAGTTCTCATACAAGTCAGCATATGGAATAGACAACGTTAAGGCACCTAATAGTCTCAGAGTAATGTTGAAGCTACGATAGTTTTCGGGAGTACTGTGATGTGCTTAGAGTAGTGTATCGAGGCAGAGTCACGTATCGTAGGAAGATGGCCAGCAATCTAGTAGACGAAACAGTTAGTTTCCGGCCATTAACTTCCGACGGGGTAGCAAATGTATGGAGAATCCTCGTTGAAAGCCCGAGGATTATTTTCTTCGATCGGTACTTAACAGAGCTCAATCGTGACTCCTATATATCCTGATCCTCTTGATCCAGGCATCATCGATCATTCGTTCCGTGGCTACCGTCCGCTTTTATGCTCGTCGATCACGGGAACGCATAAACTCGCGCTGGCGAATTATTTACGAGCCAGATGGAACGAGTCCTGCCTTCGGCATCAAAGTGCAAAGATCGGCGACGCGGTTTCTCGGTAAATCTGCTTTTAATCGCTCCTAAACTGCCCCGGTTCGTCATCTAATTTCAATCGTTGCTACATCCTCTCAAACAACCCCACGGTTTCACGGGTTCCGTTTCAACGGAAATTAGATCACCTGTTCAAATTGTTAGGTAAACCTTGTTCTCTCGAAATTACGAAATTGATTAAACCGCTGATTAATCCTTTCGAGTTGAAGCAATCTTAATTCCACAATCAAAACATTTCTTAAACCTAGATCATCTTTATTCTATGTAACCCTTTTTACATTGCCCACATAAAGAAGAACCTGTCTGAATTCCAAAATCAAGACATTTCTTAGATCTAGATGATCTTTATTCTATGTAATCCTTTTTGCATTGGCTACATAAAGAAGAACCTGTCTGAATTCCAAAATCGAGACATTTATTAAACCTAGATCATCTTACACTACAATAATTTAATGTAACGACGGTCATCTCTACAATAATTTAATGTAATGACGGTGTTAAATAATGCAGTGGTCATTTTTTAAGGGTTAATTAACCATTCACACTGGAAACGATTTTTGAAGAGGTCCGAAGACCGGGCTGAACACGAGCTCGCAAGAAAATAGAAGTAAACGGTTTGCTCGGAAACACTACGGTTAGTTTAGCACCTTCATATTTCTTCCTGACTAATTACACTTGCAACAGTTCTTATCTATTTATCATTCACGCGCATCTTACGTACGTTACGGTTTACGGAAACTCATCCTGACCTATATACGTGTCATAGAACTGCGAACGCAATAACAGTGGAATCATAGAAATATCATCCGATCTTAGTTACATTTATTTTCAACAAATGATTTCGAAACATTGAGGATAGATAGTGCCCACCAAATTGATGTAAAAATCATAATCTTGACATTCATCAAAATAGGGAGGCTTATTTAGAAATACCACGGGGTGAAGAAGACTGAACATTTTGTCGAATGTAACGTTCTCGAGAAATTGAAAGCATGGTGTAACAATTATGATGAGGTTATGTCTGATAAGCAGACTTTCAATATTGTGTCTCGGTTTTGAATAAAGCCCTGCTTTTGTTCAGAACGGACTTCTGCTAGACCTGTGATTACGTTTACCGTAGATATCGATCTATCATCCTATCAAATTTCATTGAAATTGGTGGCTGAAGCAGCCCTTGTCAATGTTTTCCCATTGTCGGGACCGCTTCATAGTCCATTTAATTTCTATCGTCCCGAAACGACGGTTGTTCTATGCGCAGCCGGTCGTTCATGGTTCGTTTGCCAGCGTCATCTCTCTCTCTCCCTCTCTGTCTCGTAAAATCACCGGTTTCCTCAAACATTTACCCTTCACTGCCCCGCCGCGTTATTGACAATAAAGTTAACCGTTAATAACCGAGCCCGCGTCTCGCCACACAAAACATCATCGATGCCGAAACTCCGATAATTATTTTCCATCGGTAGTCGATACATGCCGAGAACGCGGATCGACTTTCAGCTGGACACTCCACGGACAGGGGAGAAAAGCGGAAGCAGGAATTCGCGAAAAAAGCGTGCCGCATAGATTCAATTTCATCCACGAACAATGCATAGAAAACGAATTTATGATTTCGGCGCAATGTTAGATCAATTTTACACAAAGCAGCAAATGTGCAATTATTTATAAATGTATCTTGACCCTATGTGCGTCTAAGAATAATGTAAAAGAATTATAATACATGTTCTTTATGAAAATGATCCACATAGGGATCGAAACGTCAAGATATATTTATAAATAATTACACATTTGATCTAGAAAACAAACTTCACCTTAATGCATAGAAAATTCGAACTGGTTACACAACTGCTTACTTCAAAAATTAATCTCGCAACAGACTTTGAGTGCAAATGATTAGGAGGCTGCATCATTCTACAACTATAAAGCAATTAATTGTCCTGCATTGAAAATGCAGTAGAGTCTTGATCTAAGAAAAACCTTCGAGTCCTAAGACATTTCCTAGAGCCTGTGTTCAGTTTCACTTTTTAATCCACACTTTGAATTCATTATTTTTTATCACTTGTAAAAAGATAATGGAAAATAAAGAAGCGGATTAGTAGTGGACTGGAGCCAATAAAGAAATTGTTTCTCGACGGCTAGTATAAATTTCTATTTGCACAGAACGGTTATTTCCCAGTGAATCGGTATTATCCTCCTAGTGCGGTGGAATTGGCCGAGCAGTTTCAATGGCGCGGCGATTAAAATGCATCGCGGATTGTAAATCATCTCGGTTTTTATCGGTCAGTTTCCTTCGAGAGTCTAGATAAGGGAGCTGTGGCACGCATCGTTCCAACAATTGAAATGTGGCGGATTATAAATCATCCACGCTCCTGGTTTTTAACTTATCGGGGAAAGAACACGTTTCAGAGAGAAAGAGAGAGAGAGAAAGACAGGTAGGAGGAGAGGGAGAGGCGTGACCTGGCCGTTGCACGCAGCAGGAAGGCATGCATCTCGTTGCACCTACTATCACTAAAATTTCATGGCAATCTTATCTTGCTTTATACCTCCATTCTTATTTTCAGCTCGATTACTTTCGCGAGTTAACTTCATTAAGGAAGTAACGTTAATATTAACGCGGTCACCTCTCGTTCCACTTTTGCTAATTGCTCCGGTGACAAAATAAAAAATACGGAATGTGAAACGTAAGTCTCATCTCGCCGGTCAAAAATCTTTCACTTGTTTCCTGTGTTACTTTGTGACTTTTCGAAATTCGACGATGCATCGTAATTACACTGCTTAAAATTATTTAAAGACATCGATGTACCAGTTTCAGCTTAATAAGATAATTAAAAGAAGAACAGAATTTCATTTTATGCATTTATAGTTGAGAATGCCAACTATTTTTATATTCGATAAAATTCCGCACAAGTTTTAGAGCTTAATATATTTCTTATAATTCATTGTATCAATTTGTATTATTCATATATTATATTAATATATTTCAGAATATATTATCGGTTTTGTATATATTATACAGAAATGGTTGAAAATTGTGATAGACACCTTTACTCATCTAAATATCTGAAATAGATTTTCCAATATCTAAATAATTATTTGCATTTTGAACTCTCTGTACAGAGGTGAGCAGTTTTTCTAGTGCTTAATGCATTTCGAACGGTTTTCCCGGCAAACGGATGGAATTAAACGACATTAAGATGATTTACGGCGGAAACGTAGCCGGGTCGCCTCGTGATCCGAGAAATCAGGGAACAAAGAGAGGAAACGAAGGAGTAGAATGCAGTAGGACCGTAGAGAAATTATTCTGCAGGCTATGCGGCGCGGGCCGCCGTCTGGTCTCGTTTTCCTCGAGAAAATATTCATACGTGCCAGCACGCGGGACGGGACACCGTTAAAAACACTGGCAGACGCGCGACGTCGATGTCGACGTGGACGACACGCGAAAATATATTTCCTGGGGGGTCTCGTGTCCCACCGGTTTTCATTCGGGATGTTCCCCGACGTACTTTCCCAACGTTAAACTGGTTTCCGTCCTTTCGCGCTGACACCACGCCGGACGCAGGGTCCTCGCTCATTCAGCACCGTCTTTCTTCAACGAGTAACTACACTCCTGGATAAAATGATAGCGACGTGCACGTTGCCTCTAATTTCTCGAAATCTACGTGGAATATTTGAATAAAACACACTGTACTCATTGTTTCTCCCTGGAAAGAACGTGTTAATACATAATGTTCATAAAAAAAGCGCCTATGAAAATTAAGTTAATATAATTTAGCCCTCCACGCTTTTATTTATAGTCACTAATATCTAAAAATATAATTTTCTCCTGTTTAGTGCATTTTAATACAAGCGTGGTTTTTAAATAGTTTTTTTAATATATTATTTTATTTTCTACTTTTTAGTCTTTACATATCTGTAAAACTAATGGTTCAGGTACTGTGCTTTCTTAAAGAGCAATCTGCAGTGTTTTTGACAGGTAAGGGCGTCGCTATATTGGTTTGTAGTGACGACCACGAACCGCTTACCAAGTTAGCATAAGTAATACAAACCAACCCAGAAAGTAAACTGAGCTCATTCGGTGCGAAGTGGGCCAGTGGAGTGGGGCGGATTCGGAGTGGGGATACGCGGAATTGAGTAGGGAGCGCGCGGAGTGGGGATCGCTGCACGTGATGACGTACACAAAAATAAATAAAAATGGAAGCACATTTACAGGAAACATTCAAACGTCATTGCAAATAATCGCAGTTATTTCAATTATACAAAGCATAAAACAAAATAACTTTTTATTAAATGAAATATTTAAATAGGTAACATTGAATACATTTTCAAAAAGAAAATCTGCATCGCAACAATTGCGATACTGAGTGTTTCATGCGAAGAATTTTTACATGTATCTTCGAGAAATCAATGGTAGCACACGCGTGCTATCATTTTGTTCAGGAGTGTAGACTCGGACTAATATCCATGGACGGGTTTGTTTCCCTTTCTACTTGATCCTTCCGGTTTTCTATTCCCGACGTCGATGATATTGCAGCGATAATGTACGCCGATGGAAACATTTATTGCGTCGCTCTCGAATTCGCGCGATGCTTGGTAGCAATGCTGCGAGAAAGCTGTCGGCTGTCACGCGTTTATAGCGTGTGCAAATTTTGTGAGATGCGAGCGTTCTTTAACCGTTCAAGTGCCACAGATCTTCGCGAAATCCGATCGACTATTGCCATTCATACATCTTTACAATATCAATAATTGTAAATTAAAAACATTCGAACCCACAATCAAAGAAGCTTGTGACTACTTTTATTTTTCCACTAATGATTTTAATAAGTTGAAAATGGTAGATATTAATTATTTGAGTTAATCCATAAAATCCGCTTATGGCAGCATAAATTTCTGGTGAAATTAGTAAGATTAATTTAGCTACAGGTGTTTGTAGAATGCATCACATATTTTCCTGAAGATCTCCTTTCAATTCCACTAAATAAAAGACATGTTTCGTCGATTCGAAACGAATCGACAGGATTGATAAGACTCAAATTGATTCTTAATTTCCACGTGCTTTTAGATTTGACAAAACTGCAGGTATAAACGCAGAAAAATTCGCATTCTATTTACACGATTTTGCTGACGGTCTTCGCCATATCTGGAGTAAATAATGTTTGATTTTCTGCAGGGAAGAAGTCTGTACACGCACGCGAGCTTCCGCAGACAATTTATAAACGACCCCCACGGTTCGTTATTTTTCTTCCCGTCAATTTTTCGGAAGCCGCAATCTTCTTCCACCAGGAATCGACCTCTTCCGCGAGAGTTCTGTTTTTGTAATAGCGCGAACTCTTTTGTTTTCGCAACGCGGTTTCGAAAGAAACCGGCTCTCGGTTTTTTGTTTTGTCCGTTCAGCACGGCGGCGTTTTTCTTCGGCAGAAATTTCCTCGAAAACGACCGAGGTGTAGCGCGTGTCTGGGATTCGTAAGCCGCGGGGCGCGGTCTGATGAACTTTTCGCAGCGAGCGTCGAATAATTCGAAAACTTTTTTCTGGAAAAACCGGACGCGTTACCGAGCGGCCGTGTTTACAGACCCGGTCGGCAGGCGCGGCTCTCGGCGTTCGGGTTTTTCGAAGTTGAACCGCGAATAAAATGCAAATAACGCGCCCACGCGCGTCCGAGTTTGCCTAGGAAACACGGGGAACTATAAACATTTGACAGTCGCGGGGCGTGATTACCGTGGATCCAGCAAACAGACGTTTTTCGACAATTTTATGTGCAATCGGTTACTGCGACGAGTTTGCACTTTTAGTCAGGATTAATTCTGCAGCGGCCCGAAAAATGTTCGCCTACCGTGCAGTGTTGCGAGCACTGACAAATTCAACCGGATACCGTTCGATTTACTCGAGAGTTTACCCCGAACTTTCGAAACGCACACCTGCATAGATTTTTAGACCTCGATTTCCTGATTTCATTTCGAAAAAAACAAAAAGTATAGCTTGATCTGGCAAAGCATTTGTTGTCAAATAGTTGATTTAATCTCTGATCCTTTACGAGAAATGAATACGAATATTACTCGATTAACTTGTAAAATGAATTAATAGTGAATATAAATTCATTTCTGATCGTTTAGCCTGTAAAATCGTGGCCGATTCGTAGCGAAACTTTTTGAGAGACAAATATATGAATGTTTCTCGATTAACTTGTAAAATAAACTGACAGTGAACGCAAAAGTTCCTGTTCCTTCCAGCGAATGATTACCGATAAACATACTTTGATGTGCACGGAAACTGGTAATTCACGACGCATCAACGTTATTCAAATTCCGTTTTACGAGAAGTTTGATTCGCATCATCCCCGAGGAACGTTTCGTGCATTTCCGTTCGACGATGGAATGATCGACAAACGGAAGATCGTGATAGAACTCGGAAAAACTAAGAAGAGTTTAAACGGCTCGATTGCCCAAGAATTCGCCGATTTTCAAGAAATATCTAGCCGTTACGTTGCCGGGGCGAGCTCGAGGCTCGGATACGAATGGCTCAACTTACCGGAGAACTTCTGGGAACATAACTCGCTCGTAAGTCGACGAGTGAACGCAGTTCGATAAGTTTAATACCTTCGCTTCGAAAGGGATTTCCTAGAACAGTGCCCATTCGTATTTTGCCCTTTCGATATTGCCATTCCATGGACTCGCTGGAATGGCTCTTTTGTTTCCAATGGAAGCCGTATGCGTTTAGGATCCAGACGGATATTTCGTCGTGTGATCCAATGCCTTGCGATTCCGCTTGCCTTTGACCTTTGCAAAAATCACGGAGAAATCGTAAATACGTGCGTTGTATAAAAAATATATATATAAAAAAGACTTTTTAAAAACCACGCTTATATTAGAATGCACTAAAAAGGAGAAAATAATATTTTTAGATATTAGTGACTAAAAGTAATAGTGTGGAGCCGTAAACTATATTAACGTAATCGTCGTGGGCGCTCCACGCTTTTATTTATAGTCCCTAATATCTCAAAATATTATTGTCTCCTTTTCAGTGCATTCTAATATAAGCATGGTTTTTAAAAAGCTTTTTGTATATATTATTTTAGTATTTAGTAAGGTCCGCTTACCGAGCAGAACCGCCGGTCCTTGTCCCCACGCCCAACCTAATCCAAACCAACCCAGCAAGTACACTGAGCTCCTTCGGTGCGAAGTGGGTCAGTGGAGTGGGGTGGAGTCGGAGTGGGGATACGCGGAATGGAGTAGGGAGCACGCGGAGTGGGGATCACTATACGTGATGACGTACTACAGAACTTCGCACGACGAGGAGCGTAGGGGAACTTTTTAAACTATTATTTAAATCGTAAACGCACTGTCGTTTAGAAAAATGTTTTTTGAATATTACATGGAAGTGTACAAGAACGACAACGACAACTCAGCAAGGGAATATAAGCGTGGTAAAAATAATGTAAATTGAAAAGCGTTATTATTAATTTAAAAAATTATAGCACTTTGTTCGCAAGTCCTCTGAGTAAATTGTGTCTGATAGAACCCTATTCTTTTCGTGCTGCTTCTCCCATTAAAGGAGATAGAACGAATGAAATATTATTTAAATGACATTTAAAATGTTGCAGCGAAAGTTGCATTGTATTATTGTCTGTATTAAACTGTAATAAAAGATTCTTTTTAGATGCATTTATCAATAAAAATGCAGTTTAAAAAATATTCTTACACAGTTTGGCGAAGACAATAATACCATGCAACTTATGTGGTTCATTCTGTAGACAGGTCATTCTACTTTAGTGCTATTTTAACTCGAAAATTAAACGTTTCTTTCGACCATTCCTTATAATTTTTTTAATATTATGAATATAAAATTGGTATAATACCTCATACTTAAATGTTTAGTAATTGATTAGATACCGACATATTTAAGGATTAATACCAAAGACGGTGCTGTAGGATCGCCTTATCTCGCTTTAGGAGACGCGACGTGATAAAGCATCGATCCAAGAGTAGGATCGAATGAAAAGCGAGGGCTAATAGCGAACACGGTTGCTAATAAGACCAGCAAAATGCCGGCGCGATCGAGATCGCAGATTCCGCGAGCGGGAACGTGCGGTGCTTGCCGATTTTTCTCTCGGTCGCGTCGCGAATGGCCATTTTTCTCCGGATTTTGCGGTCTCGTCGCCGAGGTGGCGACCCATTTCCGGTGATACGCCCGTTTTCGAACGGGTACGAGAGAAACGAGGGAGACCCTTCGTCTGGCTGAACTTTCGATGTAGCTTTTCAGAAAATTCGAGGTCCTTCCCGCGCTCCTCGGGGTGTAAATTTTCCTTTCAACGGAATTGAAGAATGGATCTTTGGGAGATCGAATGCGGAATGGATCCGTAGAAGATTGTCTCTCGAACTGGAAACGGGGGAAAGTAGAAATAAATTGAACATTTCCGGGAGTAGAAATCTTTCTGCGGGACTGTATTTTCCGGAAAGTCGACTGGACTGTGACTGCGACATTTCGAGAATAGCTACAAACTATTTGCAACGACGGGAATATTTTACCCCTAAAATAAACTATTATGGCAGATGTGGCCTCGATCAAATTATTATTCACTCTGTAACTATTAATAATATGGTTACGATTTCTAGTTACCATTTCAATACACATGAATATTACATATAAATATAATTTAATCGAATCAATATATTTTAAAATACATTTTGAATGTTCACTAATGGGTTGAATAAAATATTACATGACAAGAATTCACTCTGTAACTATTAATAATATGGTTACGATTTCTAGTTCCCATTTCAATACATATGAATATTACATACAAATATAATTTAATCGAAACATTACAATTTAAAGTACATTTCAAAGTTCCACTTAAGGGTTACATAAAATGTTACATAACAAAAGTTCGTATGCTTCATATAACGTTATAAAATATTCATGCATAAAAATTTCGAAGGGATTGACTGTGCATGCTCGCCCAGCCAAACCCTTTATGGTACGGATCTGTGTTATAAATGCATCGATGCCGCGGATTACAACTGTCCAGTGATTAATTGCCACTGTGTTAGCTACCGCTAAAAAGTCAATATCAACAGCATCGACACGCCATCGATTAAACATAAATAACGACCATTTGGAACCTTTTTGTATATACTCTTTTCTTTAACATATTCCCAGTAAATTTATAGGACATTTATATTTTCAATGGTTCTTTGAATTTCCTCATGCAATTTTTATTTAAATTGAGCGAACCATTTCGCATTTTTAGACTTTAGAAAAATAATTTACTTTAATCATTTTAATAATCACTGTAATCTTATATTATTCCTATTCTTCTTTATCTTTATTTTTATCTATGCCTATATCTTATTATCTTTATTCTTATATTATATTCTATATTATATCTATAATATTCTAATTTTATAATCATTTTAATCGTCACTGGGAACCAAATAGCTTAAAGATAAGATATTACTTGTTAACAATATATTATAATAAACTATGGCTGACTACTGGAATAATTACCCTGACAAAAATTCTGTAGAATAAATTAATTAGCAGAAAACGGTACATTACTGGTTCCCGTATTTAATAGCTCACTTCACCAGTGCTGTAGCCAAGAGGGCCCGAGCGGATTTTGTTTTCGACTCCGGTCCTCTTCGAGGAAATGGTTGTTTTCGCTCTGGTGATAATTGATACGGGACCGCGCGCGTGAAGTGGCTTTTCTAATTTATTTAAATCGAGGTTTCTCCTTCCGCCGTGATGGCCATGTTCCCGAAGGCGAGGGCGTCGTCCCGCGATGGAGATGAAAACAATTACGGCAATGGGTAACTATAATGTTAATCCGTTTCTTCGGGAATAGGCGAACGCCGTGAATCAGGATGCCTGCAGGAAAATGTCGGTCAAAGTTTCCGCGCCTTAAGAAAATGCCGGCTATAAGAGCCGAATGGCTGGATAAAATGGCAATTTCCTGGCGACAACAATAACAATCGGTTTAAGCGAGTTTGGTTGGCAATTATGAACACCCAGGGCCATTAGGAACGAACGGTGGCGGAAAACGGGGACACAATCACGGTGAAAACGTAAGCTGGAATAGCGAGATAAAAAGTAATTGCCATGGAAAAAGAATTCAAACTTACGCGAAACCGTGAAAGTTCTACCGAGTTGAACTGACCGAACGAAACACACAGCCTTTTATTATTTCTCCTCCAGTTTGAATGAATCTCTTCCCAAAAACAACGCTTTCCATTCCTGAACCATTTTCTTTCAACTTTGGTCCTTATTATTATGTGCCTTTTACCTCGCCTTTCTTTTTAACTTTTAAATGGTACTTTTAATGGAACTTTTAAATGTTTTCTCGGACACTTTTAATCTTACAATTTCAGTCTAAATTTTCCCAAGAAGTTGCAGAAATTTGATATTTCCAATTTATTGTACTCAATAGAGACCCGAATTGTGTTAATTTATCGGGCTAGAATGCCAGCCTACGTTTATTTCTATTTCCGCGCGGCATTTACGGTCAAATTTACGTTTCCAGTTTTTCTGCTGCCACGTGGACACGTTTTATAAAACGCATAAAAGAATTTAAACGCGAAAGTGTAATCGTTCCCTCCGAATAAAAGAGTGTGCGGACGCGTCGACGTCGAAGCGGTAAATTATGTAAAAACAACGAAAGAAAAAAAAACGTCTCCAGTCGTTGGACCATGTCCAGAACAAGATCAAAAACCGTGAAGCTTCCTGCGGAAAGTTAAAAAACGGCAGGGTAAATAAGCTAAATAGAGGAGGGGGAGGAAAGTCGACCGAATAGCGTGCACGAAGAAATATTCCAACAGATTCATATTCGATTGCGTTCGACGTCTACGAAATTACGCTTACGTCAGCGGCTACTATAAATTTAAGAATCACTTGATCAGAAACCTAATCAGACTGTGAAACGAGACGACGACACCGCAGTTTTACAGGAATCCTCGATACGATTGAATTTCAACTCGGTTGAAAATAATTCCGACCTGTCTTCCAGCGATTGCGAGTTACTTCCGGTCGAAGGGATCGCTTAACGAATTTAAGACAACTGTCTACATCTATTGAATACCATTTCGTTTCCCACAGATTGCATTTTGAACATTAATGTTTGCATCAAGCACACGTATCACGAACAATTTTTTTTTTTATTTTTTTTTATTATTATTATTATAATATATTATATCTATTAATATATTACAAATAATATTATATCTGTTAATATATTGCATCTATATTATATGTATAATATATTAAAAATAATATCATATCTATTAATATACTATTAATATATTATATCAATTTTATTTATACTAAAACAGTGTACAAGGTTGTGACTTGCTCAGGTTAGCTGCTTCTATCAGACTGACAGTCTTACTCTATAGTTCTGGAAAAACCACCCCTAAAATTTTATTTGTGAGGTTACTATACACGAAACAAAGATATGCAAAATAATGGAGCAGAATGGTTAACGGAGGTTTTGGTCCGAAAGAGAGCACTTGGTACTGGGAAGAGTTAAAGGGCCGAGGCGCATTGCAGGCACGAAGCAGCTAGCGCAGCGGACAGAATTTCTGGGACAACGTAATAATTTAATAGCTGGCGGATCGTCAACTAATTATGACCGACCGCGGCTAATTATCCTCGAGCCGCATCGAGCAGCGATCAAGGGCCGTCAAGTACTCGAGGCAAGGGCTCTCAGTATCCACGCCAGTTACCGAGACCCTTTCGTTGTCCTCGTATCGAAGTTTCTCCTTCGGTCTCACGGCGTACAGCCGAGGTAGTTGCCGTGATAGCGGTACCCTCGACGAATCATCCGTCTGCAACAGAAACCTCGAGATACGTATCACTCCATCTTGGCTAACAACCGAAGATTAACGAGTTGCTTTATCCGCGGACGTCCACCGGTCTCGGCGGTGGATGCGCCTCGGCGTTTGTCCCTACTCTCCGAAGGAATTTCCTGCGGATGCTTGGCCACGAGAAAGAGAGAAAGCCACCGCGAACGAATGTCGGGATACAAGGAATGCGGCGAAGTGAAAAATATTTTTTTCAAACTGTCCCTAGCGGATCTTGAGGAGCTTTCCGTGACCTAGTCAAGAGATAAAGTCGACGAGAAGGGTGGTAGAAATACGAGGTGGAGGGTAGGGGTAGAACGAAAGAGAAAAAGAATATTTTTCGGACATACCGTCGTAGCGAATTTTGAATTTGTCTACTCGAGGAGCTTTCTGTGACCTAGTCAAGAGAGAAAGTCGACGAGAGGGTTGGTGGAAATACGAGGTGAAGGGTAGGGGTAGAACGAAAGGGAAAAAGAATATTTTTTCGGACACACTGTCGTAGCGAATCTTGAACTTGTCTACTCGAGGAGGTTTCTGTGACCTAGTCAAGAGAGAAAGTCTTCGAGAGGGGTACAGAAAATAGGAGGTGAGAAGGGGTAGAACGAAAGGGAAAAAGAATATTTTTCGGACACACTGTCGTAGCGGAATCGAGGAATTTCTTTTGGACTGGTTGAGAGAAAAAGTCTGCGAAGGGAGTAGAAAAAAATAAGGGATGGTGGAAAGAGGATAAGAAAAATTTTTTAAAACCATCGTATGCGGGTCTGGTGTTTGTCTTCTCTAGGGAATTTCCGTGGATTGGTCAAGATAAAAGTGTCAGTAAGGGAGTAAAAAAATAAAGAGTGGAGGGAGGAGGGTGAGTAAGAAACACGAGAGAGAATTTCCTTTAAAATAAAATATCACAATCGGGATTCGAGGTTATCTCCTTGAGGATCCTTTCCTGTGTTGGTCAAAAGAAACAATCAACGAGAGCAGTAGAAAAAGCAGAAACTGGGGTGGGAAGAGGGTAAAAAGGAAAGGGGAGGAGAGAACACTTTTTAAGGCGAACTGTCCTAACCTGGACCCGAGTTTATCTCGTCGAGGAATTCTTTGTCTTTGCTAAGAGAAATAATCACTGAGAGCAGTTGAAAAAACAGGGGGTGCATAGAACAGGGTGAGAATGGAAAGAGAATATTTTTTTGGAATGCATTGTTGCACGAGCGCTTCGAGTTTAAATCCTCCGAGGCTTTTCTTTGTACTGGTCAAAAGAAAAAAGTCGGCAAGTGGAAAAAGATAAGGGGCGGAGGAAAGCGGATGGGAAAGAACGGGGACGAAAAAGCATTTTTTACAGCGGACTGTCCTAATCGGGTCTCGAGTTTGTCTCCTCGAGGAATTTTCTTTGGATCGGTCAAGAGAGAAAGTCAGTAAGAGGGGTAGAAAAAATAAAGAGGGTGAGAAAGAAACAGTTTTTACGACGAACTGTCCTAATCTGGATTCGAGTTTATCTCCTCGAGGAATTTCCTATATTGGCCACGAGAAATAGTCTTAGAGAGGAGTAATAAAATGGAGGGTGGAAAGAAGAGGGTGATAGAAAAAGGGAGAGATCATTTAGGTTTAATTTATATTAAAGGTGTTGAGTCGAGTGGTTTGGTCAAGAGAAATCGTCAGTGAGAAAAGTAGGAAACTTATGGGGGTTGGAAGATTGACTTTGGGGTGAGTAGAATATTTTGTAGAACGAGTTGGTTAATCTAGAATGGGTCCTATGGGGTACGTTGAAATTGCAAGGAACAGGCGGCTTTAAAGTGCGTTACGCGCTATGGCAACGTCACTTGGGGCTGCTGGGAAATTAATGTCACTCTCGTAGGGGGGGAATGAAGAGATAGAATGGGTAATTTATGGTAGTGTGTCACTCGTTGTTAAGGTTGTGATATAGTGGAGGCTGTGACTCTGCTGTGAGATTGTTCTTTCTTTTTCTTTAGTTGATACGGGTAGTGGTCATTGATTAGGGGTTGCTGCGAAGGAGGTTCTATAGACAATTTTGTAAACCATCAATTGCTGACGTAGCATTTATAACACCTTACATAATGTGTTAAACTAGAATAATTCTACTTCATGATAATCATTATTATCATATTTTCCAGGTAAATCAGTGGATTTATCTTGAAAACTACCGATGACCTTTAAATCTCGAAGCCCATTACCTTCAGAAACATTGTTTGCTTTTCATAATACTTGTTTTTTCGAGCTATATGATTTTCTTTAATATTTTTAATGACCATCAAAAACAAGGAACACATTCAAGGTAGTCTGATTATGTTGTTCTGTATAATTCGAAGTGTACTTAATGTTTAATTCCACGGGACATGTACGAAGGGTAAACATTCTCTTGAACGAGTAAGAATTAAAGTAGAAATTACAGTAACTTCCCTATAAAATCGGGATTTAATAATTGTATGATATCTTTGAAGAATCTCGACTTGACCAAATTGCACAGTTCGGAGAACTACAAAGTTGTGTGTATTCTTATTGGAGATTGTTCGAGAAGGAAGCCACGTTTACGGTTACTACGAAACCAGGCGACTTCAATGCTCGTAGAATCTTTATGGGAATCGTGTTTGTTTATAATCTCGCGGCTCTCGGGCCTTAATAAAACAAAGAGAAACTCGCGTCTTCGTAATTGGCATTAACGTCTGGAGTTTACCGTTTTCCAAATAACTTCTTCGAATTTCTTTGTGCTTGTGGCTTCAGACCACAACAATTTTCTTGTTTAAACGATCTTAATGCTGTTTGCTTCACGAACATCGTCTCTTAGAATTCGCAGTCGCGACCGAAGATATTCGTTACTTGCGCTTAATTGAGATCCAGGAAGTTCCGTGCGAAATATTTCTTTTTCTAAATTAGTACATAGTCTAACAATTAGATTTGGACTTTGCCGTTGTATTAAAATGTAATTAATCGAAACTACATGCGAAGAGAGAGTTTTCGCAACATGTAAACGGACCAGCACATGTTCACATGTTGGGAAAGCTTTTCGTTTTTTAAATGGAAAATGTTGAGACCTGATTTACATTTAACGGTCGTTAAAAATCGTGCATGCTCAAAGTAAATTTATAATACTATATTCCACGTGGGGAGATCATGCATGGTATGACGAGGCCTCCGGGCAGGCTCGAGTAGCAGTTACTAGAAGCATGATCGTAGCGTGACTGCCGCGTCAATGTAAATCGAACTTAATAGTTTCATTTTCTGCGGTTTGTCGGCGACGCGGTGCGTGTACGCGCGAATAATACGGATGTAATTATCGGGCCAGTTGTAAACCGAGGATGTTGCAACAGTTTCTTTTTTTATCGGTATTGATCTTTGTAAATAGTGATCATCGGCGTTTTACTATGTCCTTAAGCTTTGTTTTTTTTTCGCATCTTCTAGCGGCATTTACGAAACTAATCAGCTGGAGAGGCGTTCAGGTGTTCGTAACCTTTTACAATCGACAACGTAAAACGATACATTAAACACTTAATTATATAGGAAATGTTTAATTACTTTTTACGTTCGGTCGAATTAACGCGCTCTCCAGGGCTATGTTCTTTCGAATGATATCAACAGGTTTATGTATCGGATCGTCAATCTTTAATGAACGAAGTTAACAGAAATCTATAATTCCTTAACGAGATAACGCTTTCGCATTTCGGAAGATTATTCTCGCCTCTAATGGCTCTGTTAAAATCTTATGTGCAACATTTAATTTTTTGTGTTCTGAATTTTATTCGAGCAGAGATTTATTTACGTCCACGTTCTCCGCGATGGTGTCCTAATTTATATACCTGTTTCAAACAAGCCACGCATGTTTCTTTTAAGACGTTGAATTCAATGATTATTAGATGTATCGTCATGTCGTTATTAAAAAAGACTGTACCATTATTTTTAAAAAATTAGAGATATTACATCATATTGCGTGAACAAAATCATATAAAATGGAATTATTTTAGGTACGAAGAAATGTTTAATCTTCGAAGGGTTGATCCTGTGCACTCGGAGCTATCTTGACTCGAAAAATTAAATATTTCTTCCGACCTGGAATATTTACATTCCCCATATCTCATATAATACCTAAATATTTAGTAATTAGATACCGATATAATTAATAATGTAAACAATATTTTGAATAATTAATTTGTTGCTGTTTTTGGCGCACGGTTTTGATTAATTAATAACGACTAAATTACTAGTTTAGTCGTTAATTGCAATTAACAATTAAATTTCTAATTTAGTCGTGAATTGCGATTAACGATTGAATTTCTACTTTAGTCGTTAATTACGTTTAACGATTATTAATCGTCAATGGGATAATTCATCAATGATTAACTGGCAATTCTCCATCCGCTCTCTGCTTCCTCTCTCTCTCTATCTCCCTCTCCCTCCATATTACAATTTATGGATAGACCGTATGTTGATCAACATCAACAATTGATTAAATCAGCCTCCGATTTTTCGATGATTTTTAATCGTACACATTCATCTATCAATCATGATTAAAAGTTTAATCAATTAGTGCCCAACCCTGGATCAAACGAATGTTTGAGGGCTGGCGGTTTCTATTTTCAATCGTACACATTTATCTATCAATCATGATTAAAATTTTAATCTATTAATGCCCAACCCTGGAGCAGACAAACGTTTGAGGGCTGGCGGTTGCATCTTCGATCGAGTGCAACGACGATTAACTTCATCAATCGCCAATTTTCTCAACGATTTCTATTTTGAATCGTACACATTAATCTATCAATCATGATTAAAATTTTAATCTATCAATGCCCAACCCTGGAGCAGACAAACGTTTGAGGGCTGGCGGTTGCATCTTCGATCGAGTGCAACGACGATTAACTTCATCAATCGCCAATTTTCTCGACGATTTCTATTTTCAATCGTACACATTTATCTATCAATCATGATTAAAATTTTAATCTATTAATGCCCAACCCTGGATCAGACGAACGTTTGAGGGCGGCGGTTGCATCGTCGATCGAGTGCAACGTTGCACCGAGGCTCGACCTGGTCCTCGTGCATGGACAATCCTTCATGGTCGGCCGGTGCCGGACCGAAGGTGGTCTCGATTCGAAAAGCGAAATTGTCGGGGAGTTGGCGCCGCGAGATCGCTCGACCTCGACGTGCCCTGAGGGCCTTGCAGAGAAATTGCATGCGTAATTACTGGAGCGTGGAGGATACCCGGGGCTGCGTTGCGTATCCGTGTTAAGTAAATTAAGCGCCGGCACACAGCCGTGCACCGTGCCACGGATATTGTGTCCCCTTATTCTCTCTACGCATGATACGAGACGTCCTCGAGCACTGAACCGACTGTGCAAACTACAAACGTCTCCGCCCGTCGCGCCAGAGACTGCATCGGTTCTGAATCGGATCTGAACAGTGATTGGAGTACGGGTTAGTTGATATTTCCAATTGGCAGATGTTTGTAAATATTCCGGCGATGCTGCTCGTTGATCGAATTTCGACTTCCGAGTCCCTCAGCGTTCGGTGTGCAAACCCGGTTCAATTAAACACCGTATTTTATTTTTACCGTTTCGCAACGAATAAAATCGCGAAGGTTAACGCTATGCGGATTTTATGCGACGACGATCTGAAACTCGGAAATTTATTTAAATCGTCCAACACAGTCCAATGAGGATCTCAAAGAAATTAATTGGAATGTTTATACGGTTCTTTTATATGTAGACAAGAATTTTTAAATTGGATTTAGCGGACCTGGACTAGCTTGTCTGTTCACTGTTTTCTGCTTCTACTCAGAAGGGTCTTTTGCCCTTGATTTTCACAGGATTTCACGTCACAGAATCATGGTTCTTGTGTCACTGGTTACGAGTCTTGCGGCACTTTCATGGCATATTGTATGGTAACAATAAAAGCCCTCGCGTTCGCGCTACCACCACTGTCGACAAAACTTGCACCAATTTTCCGCGAGAAAGAAAACCGTCAAACACCCACGCACATCGCTAAAAACACCTCCGCTCGCCATTCCGCGGACAGATTTACTAAACCACTCGTTGCAGCACATTCAGTCGAGACATTAACTAGTTATGCAACCGTGGCGATTCTTGTTTCTGGCAAGAACTGAGCTACCTGTAATTGTAAAACATGTATTTTGTTGAAGGTCGTAGTAAAGCCTGGCAAAAAAAATCAATTTTAATTTATAAGCATGTAGAATCGTGTCAGCCGAAAAAATCCTTTTGTTTCACACGTCACACTTCAATTAACTATACCTACAAAGTATTTTGATTTAAAAAAAATAATGGGTCCCATGGAAATCACCGATAAAAATTTCCCTGACACGGTTCCCAAAATAATATTGCGTAGCCCGAACAAGAGAAAATATTTGTGCGAAACTTCGAGGCAAGAGAATCTCTTTAGAAAAATTTCCAAACAATCCTCATAAACCTGTAATGGTATATCTATATAAAATTTTAATATATTATAGATTTCGACGTTTTGAACAACTTTTTCCTTTTCCTTATAACTACACTTACAACTAGGATCACTAACAATGTTTACTCGATATAGGGGTTATAAAACTTTTAATGTGGACATCAAAATTTTGAGCAAACCAGGGAGATTGATTTGGGTTATAGAAATTTTGAAAATAATGTATGCCCTTGATGGTGTCTTGCTCAGAAATTGAGGATCGAGTGTTAAGAATGCCTTTTACCTGAGGTGTCAAGTAAAATCAGTAAAAGTAACTTGAGGGATGTCCGCTGAATTTTTCTATAAAAATTAATTAATTATTTCTTTGAAAGAATAATTTTTAAATTTTTTTAAATAAAAATTTTTTCTTTTTTTTGAACATATTTACATTCTGCAATTGCCCCAAGAATTGAAATTGGAATAAATTGACCTGTATAATTAGCCGCATAATATACTTAAAAGCATCTAGAGTCTATTTGGGTATTTTTCGAAAAAGTGTGAGACTGGTTCGAAGAACGGAAAAACATTCAAGTGACAGCCGACTCGGTCACCTGAACGAACCACTCCCACGATTGGCAAGCGGCGCGTCGGGTCACTGACTAAACACCCTCCAGGTGGATTTTCCTCGCACGTGTGTGTCACGGTTCCGTTCTCGCGCGTGAACATGAGCGGAGAGGAGAGGATCGCGAGCCGTTGAAAGCTCGCGTGCATCGAAGAATGTATCGCGCGAGTCTGTGCTTGTATATACGCGTGCATTAGCGACCAGTCAGCGTTTTGATCTCCCACCAGGTTCTATTGTGGCGAACGCTGGGACCAGACCGGCAACGGGCCATCCTGGTAGCAGCCAGTCGTTGCCTAGACCTCGAGTCCGTCGCGAGTGTTCTTCGGGCCTGTTCAACAATCTTTCTCTCTCTTTCTCTCTTCCTTTCCCTCCTTCTCCCTCTCCTCTTACCACGCGTCTCTCTCACTCTCTCCAGTAGACGCGATCGCGAGATCACTACGCTGCGAATATTTGTGCAAATTCGACCGAACGATCTGTGAAAACGAGGACGTTGCTGTACGGGATCTTTTCAAATCCACATTTTAGTTCGCGAAATTCTTCCGTGGAATGCTAACCTCTCGCCGTGCGATCTTCCTCGCGAGTATAGTAATTATTGTACAATTTCTTTATTCGTTTAGCGAATGAAACGAGTTGAGTGCTCAAATGTTGATTACAATTGGATAGAATTGTGTTTCGAGAAGAAAGGAACTGTTTTCGTATTCAGTGAACCGTGAAATGAAACTTCGAACTCGTTATTGCACGACAAGGGGTTGCACACCAGAAATTATTTTAATTATTAAAATAAATTTTCTTCGTTAGATTTTCTAATTTAGATTTTTACAGAAATAATTTCTCGAATATATTCTGCATATCTGCGTCTTTTTACAATCTCGATGAACAGTTTCATTTTTTGAAATAGTGTACATCCTCCGCGTCTATATATTTTCGGATGTTTTTCGGATTTTTGAAAAGAGTGATTATTCTACTAAAAATTCTAATAACAACAAGAATGATAGATTTTTTGCGATTTTTACAGAAGTAATTTCTCGAATATATTCTGCATGTCTGCGTCTTTTTACAATCTCGATAAACAGTTTCATCGTTAAATAATGTACATCCTCCCCGTCTATAAATATTGGGATGTTTTTTGGATTTTTGAAAAGAGTGATTATTCTACTAAAAATTCTATAGGTACAGAAATATTCGCAATCTAGTGGTTCTCGAAGTGTTACCCCGTTATTCGTGTGCCAGAGTGCATCGATAGCTGTGATTGAATAAAAGTGATCCAGCCGAGTGCACCGTCGCCTCTGGATTAGTCTGAGGACATGAGACTGCGACCACGGGATGCCACCTTACTGGTAATTGTTCTTGTAACCTCGGTGACAGTTCGGCAGATAATTCTGCTCGACGGGATCGCTTACTCGAGCGTGATCGAAAGCTTAATCGAAAGGGAGTTTGGAAGTTGTAGGTTGTGTATCGAAGTCGATTTACTCCACTCGGAAACCGAGGATCTTTAGTGATATACGACAATACGATCGTTGCCGTCACAAGACAGGAAATATAGAACACATCCTTTATCAGTATCCTACAATCGTTTTATCATTTTTCTTCCGTGCGTCTACGATTATTCAATTTAATTTTTATTCTTCTCTTTTTATTCGATCGAGCTACTTGTGATCAGCGTTTTATATAAAATTAGTAGAGGTGAAATTCGGGACGGGTACCCGAAAATTTTGAGATTCCCGAAAGAATCGGGATATCCGAAAATTCCGAGAAACCAGTAATCATTTATATTCGTTTTAATGAATACATTCATAGTTTCGGATTTGTTTATTCTAGATGTTTTCGGCAAATTATGTTATTTTAGTTTTTACTTGTTTAATTTATTATTATAAAAGTATACATTTCGGAATAGTGCACAAATAAGTAATACGTATAATTATTTATTGTAAATTTTCATGCAAAAAATTTCAGATTAGATTTACGAAAGAATGAGGGTACCATAATCTTAAATTATTATTCTTAACTTTGTTTTAAACTAGTCTTTCGAAATTAGAAAATTGAGTGCTGCGCTCATAAAATTTTTACAATGGAGAGTATAAGTTAAAAGGGTGATTTGAATGCTTAGTAAAGTGATTTTTATTTATAATTTTCTTAAATACTTCGAGTTAGAAATATACAATATAGAACTTTAAACGATGCGAAACGCTCGTGAGTGAACGACGCATGTGTATGATTGTGAAACTTCTATAGGTTTTCGTTAATTTCCAACCACGTCGACCACATTCCGCAATTTGATTACATTGAATCCCCGCGGTGACTCCATCACGTAAAAGACTCTAGTTTCCGTCTGATGACTGAAGTTAAACTAGGTACGGTGGACACAGTTTGGACTTGGATGGGTGGATGACTATCTGGAAACTCTCCGGAGTATTAGCTCCAGTCGATTAAAGGATGTGTACGGGATTATAGTTACGATTTAACAAATTACTAGACCAGCGTAGCGTCAAACTACGACCGAATGTATTTTTATTCGCAACAAAACTACTAGCGGGCCTGAAATAAAGTCGAATTAAAGTACACCATAACTTAAGGCACTAAAAGAAAGTATTTCTTTGTATTTGTCGATCGATCAATGTTTTCTAGATACAATTCTTGAACTCGATTTTATATTAATTTATTTTTTCATACTGAAAAAGAATTGTTCAACTCGTTGACGTCTTTAGGCTCGTTACTGTGGCCACACTTTTTAACACTGCCAGTCAAATGACTTGTTTTATATTTTCCATCTTACAATTATTGAAATGATGCTTACACGAAAATTGATTCACATATTGTGATAGAAATTGCACTAAATTTAAATAAATACGTGGCGCTTCAACGTCGGGATATTTTCAAGGAGAAAACAGATTTTGCGTCCGCGACCGCTCTTCCCTATTTGTTTTTTTTTAAGAGCGGCCTTTTTGTTTATACTTTGTTTTATTTATTAATTTTTGGTGCTACGTATTAACATTCTTTTAGTTCAATTAATGTTATGTTATTTCATGACTTTCATTAAATCAACACTATTACAGAGTTATATTCTGAATAAAGTTTATTTATTAAAAAATAAATAAATATTAGAACACGTATTTTTAAAAATAGTATATTTTAACGGTGCGTTTAGTGTTAACTGGAAAGAACACTCTCGCGCGGAAGCAACTTCCAATGAACAGTAGGTGCAAAAAAAAATGATGATCTTCGTTTTTATCGCGGTGCTGGTAAAGCTGACTAAAATTCTCACGGAATGATGCATAATATATTCGCGGCTGTCTCCGGCGATTATTCAAAAAGCGCGAGGCGGAACGGCATGGAGAGGCGCGGGTGGACGCAAGGGGTAGCATCTGCGGCGCAACAGGTGCAAGGGTGCATTTGAATAATTGGAACGAACGAGCGAATGGTCACATCGGGGTATCTCGACGGAATCGATCGGCCGCGGTCCAAGTGAATTTCGCCCGCCGAGAAAATCGCAGGTGGCGCGGGGGCTGTCAACGTCATTGGTCGTTTTATCAAATCGAGCGGGGAGGGTGGAAAAATCGCGGGGTGAAATTATGACGGCGGGTCGCGGCGAAATTGCGTTTTCCTCCTTCGACCTGTGAAAAGATAATCGAGGGAATTCAGGCTACGCTGATGGCAGTCGGCGCAACCGAGTCGGCCGGTTCCAGTCCGATTTGGAATTTGCTTTCTGGCCAGGTTTCCATGGAACTCAGACAATCCACTGGATCGATCGGCTGCGATGAAAGAGAAACGTCCGCGGCCAGCTTGGTCACTTTAAGTTTCAATTAACGCGTTCGTTACGTGATGGAAAGTGGATAAATCGTTTGTACGTCGTTGTTGAAAATCGTAACACGTATTATCGTGCTCAGGGATTCCTTTTTCTTAATGTGACAAGAGTTTCGGTTTGTATTTTTTATAAAGGAGTACCTTGCATTTAATTCGTTACGTCCAGATTGCCGATCTTGTTGCAATTATCGCATTCGTTACATGAAGAAAAACGGACGAATGTTTTGCACGTTGTTATTCAATATTGTAATTCGTATGTTCAGAAGTTCCTAATATTTAATGTGACAATAGTTTCTGTTTGTATTTTTATAAGGGAATACCTTGCATTTAATACGTCACGACCAAATTGTTGATCTTCATGTAAATTAAGAGTTGCACCCATTGCTAGAGAATTTAAAATAATTTTTTCTCATCAGCAGTTTCTATTAGAATATTGTGCACAGGGATGAACAATAATATATATATAATAATATAATAATAATAATAAAATATAATATATTAAATAGATATATTATTTTCATTATATATATATAATTATTATATATAATATATATAATTTAATAATATATATAATATATTATATATATTGTTTGCAGGGATTTCTGTGATTTCTTCCGTGCGTTAATTGTTTTATTTAAATTTGTAACATCAACTACATTTTGAAATTTTCAATCTTCCAACCGAAATTCACTAATTTCGAACAAACAGAGCGAGTAATATAATTCGAGCGAAATCTATCAAAGCGTACTAACGCGAAAGATTGATGAAAGCCGTCTGGTATTCGATTCACACCGTTGAAGAAAATAGTGGAACCTGTACTACGATTACGGACGTGACTCGCAATTTTAACGGCAAAATCTTGACGGATAGCGTGACCATGGAGCGCTGAATAATTTTTTCTGTAGGAAGTCAGGTGAAAACGTTACTTTCTGAAAAAAAGATCGATTTTTTGCTCCTTAGAACCAGCAATTTCACGACGATATTAATGAGTCAATTAATCACACTATACTCTGTCATCAATTCAACTGACACTCCGAAATTACTCTTGTCCGTTCTAATAATTATAATTTCAAATCGAGTAGAACTTTGTCACAGAGTTAATTTTTTAACCGTTTCTTTCGCATTTTTACATTTGCCGATGTTGAAATGCTTGTAGCACCTCTTGGAAGACAAATTGTTAAAATCTATCAGGACGACGCTTCTCACTTCTAATTCATTAGTTTATTATTCGTAATTCCCGCTAAATCGCAGGCAGCAATCACCAATGATCGCGTACAACTTTTTCTCGAATCCTTGCAGTCTAACTGAATAGTTTAAACTGAAAGCTATATTCGAAGATCAGCTTGGACATTTCTTCCTCTTGTACCATCATCATCATCAAATCGCTGTTGAAAAAACTCTAAGAAAGCCTCACGAAATTCGACGTTTTTCGAATGGTCTTCATCTTCTACCGTTAAAATCTATCAGGACGACGCTTCTCACTTCTAATTCGTTAGTTTATTATTCATAATTCCCACTAAATTTTCACGAAACCTTGCAGTCTAACTGAATAGTTTAAACTGAGAGCTATCCGAAGACCAGCTTGGACATTTCTTCATCTCGGACCATCATCATCATAATCAAATCGCTGTTGAAAAAACTCTAAGAAAGACTCACGAAGTTGGACGTCTTTCGAATGGTCGAATGACGTGCAGAAAAAAAAGTCGGAGAAAGAGGCCCCGGTGCATACAGGAGCTAAGCGAGATCCTGTCTCGATGAAAGCCGGGCATTGTCCTTTCGGGGCCCATCATCAGGCCGAAAGTCGACGCGGTCCCTCGCGTCGCGACGCAATCACGAAACGGTTCACGACTCGATGACACTCGGGCCACGTTTGTTCATTCCTTGACTTTCACTTCGGCGTGTTCCGTCGGTCACGGCCCGTGACTCGACTCCTCGACAAACTCCTCGGGAACGAACAGCTCCGCTGGTTTCCTTTGCGTCGGGTTCGTTGAATCGTCGTGTCGACGTCCACCGGAGAACGGAAGTGAATCGCGCTCGATCACGAGCACGCGTCGATCGTTCATCGATCACCGGGGCTGTCGCGTGGACGACGAGAGAATCTCCGTGATCGAGCGACGAATCGGGATGTGAATGGGATGACAGAGGCGATGAGGTCGAATCGGGGCAACAATGAGGCTCTCGGAGATCTGCCGCAGCGACGCCACGGGATACCGATGACTGTTGATGTCATCTTATTGGCGGAATCGCGGTCACTTTCCGGACCGTTGTCTCGTGACGGATCGCTTCCGACAGAGAGCTTGCTCCCCGTTCACGGAAAATTAGATGCCTGCCAGGATTCAATCTGTTGTGCCTCCACAATCTGCGTCATTTTGATGCATCGTCGCTATTGTTTCCCTAACGTCTTTGAGGGACACACGATAATCGATGATGTTGCTCTAACCCGTTCATCAAAATGAACCTCTTTATACCGAAAAACTTTGGACGAAGTTTTTTCATATTTTCAAAAACACTGGAGACAAGGTCGTGCTAATACGTATTGTACCTTGAACGAAAAAATATCAAATTTATTTTACATCTATTGCATTTAAAATTATGACTAGACTGGAGATGTTATATGTATGTATTTACAACAAGACAAAATAGGTGCGATATGCAACAGTAGAAACATTAAATGTTTGTTAAAATGTTCAGAGATGAAATAATACCTTGTCTATCTTATTCCAAGCGAACATAATGTTAAAGTATTTTTAACTTCTTCTAACGTTTTTAACTTCCCGATTTTATAGGGAAGTTATTGTAATTACTGTTTTAAATTACTCCTCCTCATTTTCGTTAAGACAGCATAAAATTCGCTATCTACTTACCATCATTTTGAATACAGTAACCATATCCGAATTCGTTGCAGCTACATTTTTACAAATCAGTGCACAGAACCATTCCTATAAACCCTCTTACGTATCCGACTTACCGATTATACGTTCACGGACGATATAGACGCAGAAACTGTGCGGTCTAGCTAATAACTAGATAATTATCCCGAAGTAGGGAGGATTATCGAATCGCAAACGACCTTATTTGCTGACGAAATGATTATTAGCTTGTGTCCCCGCGGCTCCAGGAAGAAGATTTCTAACAGAAATAACTCCGCGTTGAATATTATCCGGGCAATTAGATTCGAAGATCGTTCCGCAGCGAGGCGTTCCTTCGTCTCTCGCGATAAATTGAGAGGTCCAATTAGCCCGTTGACGGTCTCAGAAGCACTTTGGAAGAAAGAAAGAGAGAGAACAGTAACGGACTTCGGTAGGAGCCTGGCGACTAATTATACGAGCGAATTAAATCGACCGCGTAAAAACGTCCTCGTGGAAGCGTGCGTGCGCTTTGCACGTCCGCGTTCTCATAACCGCGTGCGGAGGCGATTTAAATACGCGGGGCTTGGGTGGAGAGTGTATGTACGCGGGGGCCAATTAGAGGGGTTAATTTCTGAGTGATTTATGGACTGAAAAGGGGAGGTGACCCTGCGCCGCGGACCCCAATGGCCTAGAATTCTTGCGCAATCGTTGGTTCGACGCCAATCGTGACAATAGTCGCGAAGTTTGGGGTCCGGAACTCTCGCGTTACTATTAGTCTTGCCACGCTTATAATAGCTTGCCGAGTTGTCGTTGTTTCCTTGTTGTTGTTGTCCTTGTCGTTGTTGTCTTTGTCGTTGTTATTGTAGTTGTTGTTCTTGTCGTTGTTTCGTTGTTTTCCTTATAGTCCTTGGCGTCGTTGATCTCGTTGTCGTTGTCATTGTTGTTGTTATTGTCCTTGGTGTCGTTGATCTCGTTGTCGTTGTCGTTTTTGTCCTTGTTGTCGTTGTTATTGGTGTATACGACAAATTTTAAAATCAAATTTTTCCCATTCGAAGATATACGTCGAATCTTCCCCGAGAATTTTCAATTTTTTAATGTGAACACTTCTCTGCACGCGTACACAAATGCTGGGCAGTAAACCAATCTGCTCCGTCACGCTCCGAGGTGAAACGCTATTCGGGTAAACTCGGTTCCTGTTTTCTATTTCGATCTGTAGTATCACGGCTACAAAGGTTATTAGCACTAGATGAAATTGAAAATGTATTTAAGAATATCACTGAATTATTTTCATCCTCTAGAAAATTGTTCTGTTTCATTTTAAGAACATGCAGCTGTGTGCCGAAATATTTTTTACCACGCTTATATTAAAATATAAGCGTGGTTTTAAAATTTTTTTACAATTTTTCTTATGTTTACAATATGCCACGTCTTAGGTTTTCCAAGTTTCTCTGTTCATGATATATTCATGAGTGAGGATGAGGGAATGGAAGTGTAGCAGATTCAGCGAATTTCGCTACTGTATTTATTGCACTACTATATTTATTCGCCGTAATCGGCCATGCTCGATGCGATTGAACGATCCGCGATAATTAATTCGTCATTCGATCCTGCATAAATCACCCGGCGTCCTTGCCGGAAGCTAATCGGCCCGCTTGTACGCCGTCCGTTAAAAATCACGCGAGTAGATTCTACGATAATTAACGCATCGAATGAAATCAAATAGTAAAACAAGAAGAGTTCCTATCGAACATTTCGTCGAGATATCACAATTTTATCAGCAGTGTGCAAACGTTCGTATTTTTATGCAAAATAAAAAATATTTGCGGTGTTCGCTAGATATAGGTGCCAAATAAATGATTTTTCCTCGTTCAATTATCTTATCAAGCTGAAACTAGTACTAGATTGATGTTCTTAACCCTTACCCGTTCTTCGTGTCAATTTAACACGGTTTTGTCGAAATAAGTTATACCGTTCAGTTATTTGTAGGTAAATTTTCCCTAAACTTCGTGTGACTTTTTTAAAATTTATTTAATTAATTTATTTTTAATTATTTTATTTATTTAATTATATTAAAGCTATTTAATTATTATTTATTTATTTAATGCGGAACAATTTGACTAAGAAAACATTGAAATTTTTTTTCATTTTGTGTCATTGTGTCGATTTGACACCGAGGGACAGATTTAGTTCGTGAAATGAGGGACGGATGAGGGTTAAATCTGTTTAATATGACTTGCTTGAGTAAATGCTTGAGTAAATGCATAAAATCCGCAGTCTAGTGATAACATGCATACTTTACAGCAGTCGCGGTTCGAATTTAACCTCGCCGGTTTATTTCGAGGTAGCTCCTTTGTCTTTTTTCCCAGCGAATCATTCGGAAACATTGAATTTTGTTTTCGAGCCTAGTGACTCAACAGTTGGCAGCGACGTGTGACATCTTATTTCTGTACTTTGTTGTGTTGCCTGATACCTTGCATAATTCGTAAGAGGTTTGGAGAGGATCGCATGAATTTAAGTTACCTGAACAGAGGAGGTTTCGTAACCGGGACCGATGAAGAAGACGTTGATACGAGGGCCAGGTGTACGGGGAATCTATAAATTGGAAATTTATTGCTCTATTCCGTGGGTTCTTGAACTCTTCACGGCTCTGTGAAATCCAAGCGTGTTTGGGAACTGTTAGCGGCGTCCCTTTGACTAACGACTGAGAATTCTTGTTACTTGATTATATTTATTCGCTAGCTTTCTTATGTGGATGTGTTACATGGCTCTGTTTTATTGGCGAGTTGTTACGTTAGAGTTTCGTCAGAGATTTAAAATACTCCTCAGGTATTTTATAGAGAACGTATCTAGATAATCACAGTAGATTTTATTATATTAATTCCAGTGTTAATAATCTCTTCAATTCTTTCATTCAAAATCCAATTGCAAAGTAGCAACATTTCCCCAACTACATGGAGATTAGCTACAGTAATCCTAATTTTAAAACCAAACAAAAATAAGTTCAACTGTACTTCGTATAGACCAATTTCCCTAACCAACATCTGTAACATCTTTGAAAAAATCATAAACTCCAGACTAATTTGGTCGAAACCTCCAGTTTCGATTCAGAAAATTACCCTCCACGATGGATCACCTAACTATTCACTATTCACTCATTTGTTTGCAACGCATTTGCCAACAATGAATATCTTACAGCCATCAGCCTTGACATTGAAAAAGCGTATGATATGGTTTGGAGAACAAGGATCTTACATATCCTCAAGAAATTTCAAGTTGGACACAATATGCTAGCCTTTATACTTAAGTTTCTTACGGATAGATACATCCAGATAAAAGTACAAAACGCAATTTCAAAGAGAATATTTATATAAAACGGAGTACCAAAATTGATACAGACGAAATACAGATAGATACATCCAGGTAAAAGTACAAAACGCAATTTCATAGAAAAAAATTATATAAAATGGAGTACCCCAATTCATAGAGGCGAAATACTTTGCGGATCATCATGGGACACTGGTCGAAGGTCGACCCTCTCTCGATTCGATAATGTCCGGCAATTTGCGTGCGATCGACGGTAAACGAAAGAATTTCGTCGCCGCGTTTCACTCGAGCCGACTCCGCGGCTGGTCTTTTCCCAACGAATCGTCGTCGTCGTAATTACCGTCCGACATTCCCGCATGTCTCCGGGCATACTTACAGCGGAGCCGACATCCTTGGTCGCATAACTGCGGCCGTGATTCTTGAAATTGTTAGAGCAACGGCGCATTCTGTAACGCTGCCGAATTCGTTGTTTTTTCGGCTGCGATCCGTGGGCGCGCGAGTCTTTGCCTCGCCTAATTTCTCGGCTGGATTTGTCACGGCTTACCAGCGGTGGCAATGGCCAATTGGCGTCTCTAGTCCGGGACAAGGATGACCAGTTGGCCGAGGCCCAACAAGCTTCACCGATTTCTTTCTGGAAGATTCTCTCGAGCTGCCTTCTAACGTCCGCATGATCTCGGTGACTCGTCGTTGTCCTCTCGAGTTTACGAATCATATTTTGTCTCCGGCTAGTCGCAAATGCGAGCCAAGCTCGACTTGCATTTGCAATCGTTCTATGGCTCGATAAATCGTGTTTCCGCTCAATTTAATTCTGCGTCAACTGCTGGAAGATGAACTGTAAAACTTTCGGCTACAAAGTAACGTTGACGGAGAGTTATTATCTCGTTGTTAGAGCTTGACGCGTTTATGGCATTCCCGGAACACAAGAACAGTTTTACGTTATCGATCAGTTGCGATTAAACTGCAGAACTTTATGCAAGATAAAATGTGTCTGCATCGATTGTAACAGACTGAAGCTTAAATAAAAATGTGTGTATTCTTTTAATTATTTTATCCAACTGGATCTGATATGCTAATGTTTTTAATCACTTAGAAACCGCTCGAACAGTGAGAAGAATTAAAGAAGTTCAAAACATTACATTAGTTCCCACTGATTAAAATGAAGAAGACAGATCAATTAATTTAGGTAGACCATTTTTCCTTATTTATTTTCGAAACATATTCATTGTTACATTCCTAAATTATTCATGAAATGAATGCTTGCGCGAGGACCTGCAATCGCAAGCATCCATTTATCTACACTCAATATATCGTTCTTTTTTGTAATCATTTTACTGTAAACTTTCGAAATCGGCGTGCAACGTAGCGACTTCCTTTCAGCGTGGGTTGACAAGTGGACACTTTTCGTCAGTCGGGAAATTATGTCTGACTCGTTGAACACGTCATCTAGAGGCAGAATGACCTGCTTGTTGTCTGCATTTCTCATGAAAGTTCCTGCTTCCTGAAACTTTCGAAACAGGGACAGACTCGTTTCCATCGATTCTATGTGGCGCGTGTAAGGTCAAGGACGCCTGATCCGTCGGTCTCTTTGATTGCTATCATTAACACTCCGAGAATCGTTATGACACGACTCCCTTTGCTGTAACGCTCGGTCCATTGATGTTACTATTTCCGTACTTTAAGCAATCAAGCGGATACCGAAAGATATTAGCGTGAGATGTGTCAGAAGATGAAGGTTTAATTGGCTAAGTAAAATTCCGTAAATGTATGGTAGACATTCATTAAATTAAATTCGCGTTATCTTAACGTATAGTGTGCCAGGAAACAATTAAAAATTGGCTAGGTGACATGGTCCCTTGGCAAAATTCATTAAGGGAAAACAGTCAAAATTAGCAAAGGAGTCTCGTCCGAATGGTAGACCTTGATTAAATTAAATTGATGTAATATTTACGTATAGGGTGCTACTAAAAGATAAAAAAATTTCTAGGTGACGTGATCCATTGACAAAATTCGTTAAGGGAAAACTTTCAAAATTAACAATGGAGTCTCATCCGAATGGTAGACCTTGATTAAATTAAATTGGTGTAATTTTTACGTATAGGATGCCACGGAAAAATTGAAAATTCGAAAATCAGAAAGAGTCTGTTAGTTCTCTAGCACCCTGCACGTTCGAGGCCATCAAAAACATTCGACCTTGGCTAGGTGGAGAGGTCCCTGGCAAAATTCATTAAAGGAAAATATTCTCTTAAAAATAGTAATGGAGCCACGTCCGTATGGTAGATCCTTACTAAATTCAATTCGCGTGATCTTAAAAAATTGAAAATTCGAAAATCACAGCGAGTCTGTTAATACTCTGGCACTCTCCACGTTCGAGTCCACCAAAGACAATTCGACCTTGGCTAGGTGGAGAGGTCCCTGGCAAAATTCATTAAAGGAAAATATTCTCTTAAAAATAGTAATGGAGCCACGTCCGCATGGTAGATCCTTACTAAATTAAATTCGTGTGATCTTAAAAAATTGAAAATTCGAAAATCACAGCGAGTCTGTTAATACTCTGGCACTCTCCACGTTCGAGTCCACCAAAGACAATTCGACCTTGGCTAGACGGAGTAGTTCCCTGGCAAAACAGGTCGATGGTATCGCGGGGGCCGGCTTTGGCGGGTCCTCGAGATCGACTCGAGGAGCCGGAAACTCCATGTAAATGCGATCTCTCACCCCCGGTCGAATCGGGGGGTTGCAGCGCAGCGCATCGTATTGCAGCGGTTGGCAACCAGTTCGCCGGCAGCGAGTGCACCCGCGGGAGAATGGAAGCCAGCCGAGGGAAACGTTCCCTTGCAAATGGAATGCAAAATCGTGGACGGTGCCGATGCTCGTGGGAACTTCGCCGTCCGTAAGCACGGCGACGAAAGTCCCGACGAAAGGATTTCCAATCTCCTTTAATGGCGCATTAATCGCGACTCCGTCGAGAGGATCCGGGACCGGAACGGGGGTGGAAAAAGGACCGAACCCCCCCGCTTAAGATCCCGACGAGCGGGCTCGGCGCGATAACCCCGTCCCCCGAAGCGGTTTTCAATTGACGACGGCGACCGATAGTCTGCAAAGTTTCTTGGAATACCGATTATCGATACCCTTGCATCTAGTGGCTTTAATACGGCCACCGTTTCTTGCCGGTGTTACCAAGTGGCGTTAAATAGACGCTTCCGGGGCTTTTCACTTGGCCGTTTTCGGCCCGAGAACAACCTCCATTCTCCGGGGAATATTGTGTGGCAGAAGGGGCGAGATATCTGATTGACAGGATAATTATCTTCGACCTTGGATTATAGTTTAGGCGAGCGTCGAGTTCCGGACAGGTTGCCCAGAGATTCGGGTTCGAGCGATTTTGTTGCTGGCACACGGGAGTGCTAGCGAACTGTCCTCATCCAATTTTCATGAAACCTCTGTGTAACGTTAAGCTAGATTGAATATTTATAGCTCCGAGTGCCGAGTTGCAAATAATATTTGCTTGTTCGTCTCGGATATCATTAATTGTAACGAAAAAGTTCCGTAACTGAAGGATGAACACTTTCATAATTTCTTTTTGTTATTTATAAGCATTCGAAACCCTCTTGGGTTTATTTTGCTTTATATAAATAATGTAGGTAAATACAATAACGTGGATTACAGGAATAATACAATAAGAGTTCTATGAAATACAAGTGAATATAATAGCAATATCCGTTGATGCTAAATATGTAGGTTACAGCTTTGGAAAAAGGAGTGGATGATAGTACAAGCTTTGATATTTGGCTTTGCGATAATTGTGTCTAAATTAAGGGGCAGTTGGAGGCCCATATTGAGTAGGGAATTTATTAGTTTCCGTCTTTATGTATTGTACTGTAATTCATAATTATTATAAGATTTTTCAGAACTGGAGGATTAAACAATATAATTCAGCAATTTAGTAGCGCGATAACGTTGTCTCTGTTGCTGAATTTTAATATTCATTTTAGGTGATTTATTATGTAATTTATGCATTCGTAATTTTCTCATGGACAGTTGCCGTACGTCAAATACGAAATAGCGCAGAATAAAAAGCTAATTAGTTTCTACACCGACGAACTACGATATCTAGCGCGGCACACATGATCCGCGCGAAGTCTCGCTTCCTAGAGCGCCAAAAGAATTTAATGACGGGAAACTAAAGATTATAAAATTAGTCCATTCTCTGTAGCACCGTTAGCACCGCTCTTCCAAGATCGCGCCTACGTTTTGAGAATCAGGTTATCATACATTAATTATTTAAATATTTGCCCTCCATTGTTCTCTTTTTCGCAAAGTCGCACACCAATTATCGTTCAACCTTCACGATTTCATATACCGAAGAAAAACGTAATGATCCCAGCACCGTGTAACCATTCACGCTTTCGAATTTCTATCTGCAAAATCAATTCTCTCTATCGAAGCGAAATTATTTCAGAATATTCTCCATCTTACTTAGAAGATCTCCATACCAGAATCAATTCAATTCATACGAGGGTACAATAGACATGATTATAATCCTTTGATAAAATTAATTAGTCTGGGGATGTTTATGCAAACTGTATGTATCAGTATAAAATATGTAGAGTAATGATTTGTAAAATATAATACACTATAATACAATAGAATACAATATAGTATAAGATAGTCTGCGGATATTAACCCCTTGCCGTATTTTAACATTTTAGCATTAAAATAAACATAGCCATACAAAAACCATAAATTTTCGTTTCTCTTCTAAGACATTTTCAGGGACAAGGATGTTTCAATCACTGTAACCGTGAAGAAAATGCCTAAAAATAATATGTGAAGCGAATTCTACCGATTTTCCTGCTATTTTACATCTCACCTGCCCTATTTTGTCGTAACGCATAAAATCCTTGAAACGATCGTAAAACAAGATGATGAGTCGCGAAATTACTTTGAGCGAAAACGGTTTATTACACGAGCCATCGCCTCGAGGGATCTTTTATTCTACAAACGCGTCTACAAACGCGATCCGGCAGCTCGCGAAATAAAACGGGATCTCTCGGATTCCGGCAGAAATCTCTTGGATCTGTTAACAATAGGAGCGACAGGGTTGAATGCGCCCGTTGTTTCCGTTTCTGGACTTATTTCGGGGCGTCGCGGGTGCCGTTTCCCTCCTTTAAGTCGCGTTACGAGCAACGAATTCAACCCGACGACCTTCTGTTCGTTTCACCTGTCTCTCGAAGGGATGACGGAAGGGAGCAGCTTTCGAAATTTCTATCTCGGTTTTCACGCAAGATTGAAATTCTACTTTCTACGCGAGGGGTGGAAGGGGACGCGCGTTCCCTACATGTTTGTCGACGGTTGTTCTCGTGCAATTACCGACGAACAATACGCGGCAATTACGCGAAGCCGCGGGATTGAATACAATACGAACGAAAAGAAGACACAGTACGGTCGCCGGCGTGTTTACGTGGAATCGTAAACGACGACGAAGACGTCGGGAAGCCGGCCTCTGGCCGACATTGAACTTGGCCCCGTGCCGGAAACTTTTTAATTTATTCGAGCGCAACCCCTGCGCTACTTTGTTCGAAGTCACTTAAGGGACCGCGACGACTTCCTGCCTCCCGGCTTCTTTCCTCCGATTCTCATAGAAATTGTTTGTTTACGGGATAGTCCCGCGGGCGAACGGGATCAAAAGTTTCCCTCGCATTCGATCGAGGAAGCGATATCTCTTTTGCATGGCCACGAGCAGCATTTTTCAATCGGAACGACGACCTTGTTATTAGATGATTGGTAACGTTCCGATTTCAAAATGTATTTTTAAGGGATAAATAATTTACGTAATTATTTACATTAGGGGTCACCGATTTTGATGATCTTGAAATATGTTGTCAAGACCATTGTTCTGAACAACTTTTTCCTATACATGTTACCGCCGCTCGATTTTGGTTTTCGAGATATTCGCAAAAAACTATTGCTAATACTCTATTGAATTTTTCGTATTCCTGCACGCACACAATGAGTTGTGGTTAGATCGTGGAGGGGTGGAGAGGGTCGACCACACATAAGAAAATCCTTTTATATCGTATATGTTGCATATTGTATATTTGTGTTAAGCATTCGCCTATGTTGATATACGAAAATCCAAGAGAGGAAATTCAGTATAGTATTAGCAATAGTCTTTTGCGAATATCTCGGAAAATAAAACCGAACGGCGGTAACATGTACAGGGAAATGTTGTTCAGAATAATGACCTTAACAACATATTTCATGGTCATCAAAATCGGTGAGGAAGCTTCTAATGTAAATAATTATCATAATTTATTATTATAGACGGACTGAAATCCTTTTACATAAGTGTGTGCAATAACAAAAAAAAAAAGAGATAGATACAAGACTACTTGTTTAATAACAAAGAAGGGACATGCACAAAGAGAAAAAATTAATAATGGTATCTATAAAATCAATAAAATTATAAATATTTTGCTTTAAGTATTTGATAACCCGCTCTTGTTCTCAATTCACGTTCCGGTACGTAAAAATTTATTTGCGCAAGCAGAGAGGAATAATCAATATGATTATTAATTAAATTAAAAATAGGTTTATTAATTTATTAATTCTAGGTTTATTATAGTCAATATTGTGGAGTAATCATGATCAAAGAATAATATCGGCTTATTTAGCTTATATGAATTATTAAAACTTTTCGAAGACCATATAATTGATGCATATTCTAATAGCGGACGGACGAAAGCAATATATAGCAATCTAAATAAATAATTATTTAGTAATTTCTTTTGGAGAGAAATATGCACAGACGAGATATGGTAATCAAAGCGAAATTATCTGAAATAGGAATCCATTTTTCTGATTGGCTTATTAAACGAAGGAACAAAACTGACCTTATTCAAAGTTAACATTTGAAAACGCAGGCGACCACACTACAAAATAATCGATTTGTTAAGGGATTGTATCATCCTCATATTAAAACAATCAGTTTTTCGAACTCACTTCTCGCATCAAACTCGAACTAAAATTGCTGAAAAAAGATTTCCTTTCCTGCGGGTGAGTTCACCGGTCGTCGGTTCACCGAGATATCCCTTAGACAATCGGAAAGCGGGGGAGGAAACGTGCGAGGAAACGTGCGAGGAAGTCTCACGAAGCGAAGCATAAAAATCTCGGCGGATCAATCTCGAGGGAAGGAATTCCGCGAAAAGAAATAACGTTAGGTGCTTACGGAGGCAGCTGCACTTTTTTCCAGGAGTGCACGTGCACCTCGTTGGAGCCGATTTCGCGTCGTGACCCGACAACGTTTCCACGAGGACACAATCGCGCTTAATCTCGGATCGATCTCGGACCGCGTTGGAATCGCGAGCAATGTGTACATGGAGGAACGTTGAAGCGAAGACGGCTACGAAGAAGAAGAAGAAGAAGTAAGAGGATCCGTGATGTCGCGGGGGTGGAGGGGACGGGCCTGTTGCGCGTATGGGAAAAGGAGAACGCGTAATCGCGGCCCGTCTCGCTCGTTTAACGAGCGGAAACATTATTAACGCGCGTACGTACCCGACTTTTCGCCCCGGATGCGTTTGACGCTGTTTCTCTTCGTCTTCTTTCGGCCTGGGTCTCTTTGGTAGTTGCTAGTTGCTCGCCGCGCCACACCAAGCCACGCGATTTTTTCTCTTCTCCCTGCTGACTCTGAAGTCCATTGTCTACACGGTCGCAGTAGGTTCTCAGGGACGCGTGGCGTGGGAAGGTTCGCAGAGCCTTAAAGTTCGCAACTAGCCAAGGTGCGCGAGACAGATACCGAAGAGGGGAGCATGCCCCGGCCACTTTAACCTAATTCGTAGGGAGTCGTGCCCGCGCGAGCCACCGCGTGTATACACTCGTATATCGTACCACCATTGCAACTCGGGTTGTGCAACGGCTCACGCAGCTCCAATTAAGTAATTACCGACTGGTAGGCTCGATTAATTTCGCGACCACGAATAATTAGTCGACCACCTCCCCCACGCTGCTATAAGAAATAATTAACCGATTGCGTACCGATGCTTTTCCAACCCGATAAGAGGCGGGCTCGTTGCTCGAACGCTTAACCTAATTTTCATCGTTTCCTCCTTTTCCGACGATCACGATGCTCGTCGATGGTTAACGCGTTCTACACGGGATTTACCACGGCTGCTACAAACACCTCCGTCGAAATACAATCCCCACGTGCACGTGGTAACCGTTCCCGATTCATTCACGTCGCTTTGAAGACGATCGGAATGAACTGTCTATTCCGTTATTATTTACTGAGCTTCTCTAACACTTATTTATACATGGAAAATAAATTATACATACTTTTAAAATGTAATATATATATATATAACTATATGTAAATTGAAGTATATTATTTAATATATTTATATATTATAATACATATATTTATAAATTTAAATACAAATATATATATAATTTACTATTTAAATTTAAATACAAATATAAATTATATATATATATAATTTACTATATAAATTTAAATATATTTATATATTTATGTATACTATATTTATATATAGACGATTCGAAAATTTGAGGAATTTTGAAAATTAAGGAACAATTTATTCCGGTCCATCCAGTATTTCCAGTGTTGTTCATCCATGAGGAATAATTCGATCAATTTCATTATTCAAACACGTAGAAATCATTCGGTCGAAAAAATAAATTCAATATGCATTATTTCACATGCCAGCAATTTTATTATTTCCGACGGAATCCGTGTTGGTTAGTGATACGACCTCCATTAATTTCTCCGTTTGTTTCTGTGTGTTGCAGCCGAAAGAACTCGATCGTTCTCAGGACACAGCTGTCCGTGAGGGTGCACACCATCATAGGTGAGTACATAAAAGAACCGATCCGAATCTGACCGCGGGGCCTCTCACGATCCACTTCGATGGATCAGTCGTCGACGATCTACCAGACGACGATCATCCAGCCCATAGTCTGACATCGTTCGGACGAATCTACTTGCCGTTTATCGAAGGCTAGCGAACGATGATCGATAAGTAGACGGGATGCTTATGCAAATGTGTATTTTCAGAGAAAGCAGCCGGAGACTCGAGAAATGCGCTTTACAATCTGAGGATTTTACAAATATTTGTTTTTACAATTATTAAATTCGCGTTACAGTATTTTATCGATATAAGTCCCCAGCACGGGTCTGCCGAAGGACATTTATACGCCAGGGACAGTATTCTTTGACTTTTGTGGAACATAGAGAAATGTAAACATAGTTAATCCAAATTTCCAACTTCTTTATTTTTCATTATTTTTGTAGTGAAAATGATGATGTTTACTCTTGTGTAATAGACAATTAATGTTTCGGGCGCGAGCAAGTGTAACGTATGGGAAAGAAAGAGACCTCCCTTGCGCTCGAAACTTTAATCGTCTATTACACAAATAAATATCATCGGAATTATATCATATTTAAATCAATTATAAAAAATAATGAAAAATAAAGAATTTATACATTCGGATTAGGTGGAGAAAGATCGGGGACATTTACAGGTCAGACCTTTGGGACAGTTCTACTGTGATTGTAATAGTAATGGGTAGATTCTGGATTTTATGCAATTATGACGAAAATGGACAAGTACGATTTAAATTAGTGGACGTATTAATTTCAGGTTAATAGAATAATTGAAAGAAGAATTCAATTTTTATTTGCCAGTCAATGCAAACATTTCTTATTTTGTATGAAGATCCGCAGTCTAGTGATGGGTTTTTTTTACATGGAAATATTGTTTACACCCTACGCTTAATAATTTGAAATTATTCAATTAAAAGTTTATCCACATCCGTCCGTAGTGCCAGTTTGACCCATTTTTCTCATGCACAATACACGTTACAAGATACGTGAGGGAGCATAAATATTTATAAAACAGTTCTGCATGCGTATGTCGTATTATTCGCAGTCCCTACACTGTTAAAAAATAATTGTATTCATCCAGTTATAATACATCCGGGTACAATATTTCTCTGAGTAATTCATAAGTTTTTAACTTCCATCGAAATGTCACATATCCACGTTACATTTAAACGCTAAATCCGCGGTTTCAAAGATCGACATTTCATTAGATTTTGGTTTATAGATATTTATTAACCACGTATCCCATAAACGCGCAGAATCCGGATTGAAAAAACGAATTATATCGTTCTTTTTTCCGATAACGAGTTTGATCAGCCAGGATATATAATTACTTTTACATAAAGTATATCGATAAGAATGAAATAATTCGAATTTAAATGAAGGCATTAACGTTGATTGGTTCATTTAAACTTGCTAGTAACGAGAACGAAATAGGCGAGGCTAGCTTTCGGAAACAGTGGTCTCCCTGTCGCTTTTAATTAATCCAATTAGATTTTTACTTTCCATGTTTAAATTATACCGCGTTCGGCGCGGTATGAATATTCCATTTGAAATATCAGAAGCGGCGTGGAACGAAATTTTTGAATTACAAATCGACCTGGCGCCGACACGGGAACTCGTATCGGAAACGTGGCAACAAATCATTGTTTCAAATATTTTCTACTGCACAGTTGAATCTCCCGTTCAATACCATCGAAAACTGCTATACAGTATTTTCAGCTGACTTAAATATTCAGCGATATCGAATTACGATTTGTACTATTGCCTCCTGGAAACCAGTCGAAGAGCTTTATAATTGAAAGCGAATCGCTGATCGATTTGTTCTAAAAACAGATTTAATTTAAAATTAATGTTCGAGCGAAATCGGCCGGTTGAGAACGGCGGAGTAATGACCACTGTATAAAGTGCAAAACAGTGTAGTCCAGGTAAAAGTCCCTAGATAGTCATAGGGCGGAACCATTAATCACCGCAATGTGTGACGGTTAGGCTTCCTGACGCTTGATAACGAAGCAGCTTCTTTCTCTAAAACTGTGACGTATCTGTCATGTATTATAACTATTATTTGTTCTATCTGTGTGAATATAATATTGGAATTCTCCACACACAATTTTGAGTAGCTTGAAGTACAGCATCATCTTCATGAATTTTTTTTAAACTGATCAAAAGATTTAATTTTGGCAAAATAGACTCCGATCGAGATTATTGTTTATGTACTTTAACGTAAATCAAAAAATAGTTTAGTATAAAACTCCATAAAACGTGCAATATAAGAAATTTCATTTTAAATAATTGTCGTTTTACCTTTTTAATCGTAGTACTAATGGATTGGTATGTTCCTCGTAAAATTCTATACGATTAAATGTATGAAAGAAAATTTTCAACCTAAATCTAACCCATCTATTGGTGTTAGAAATGCACAGGTGAGACGACAATTACTGAAACTAAATTTAGCCTTACTACATGTTTACTTTTTCCAGTGGTGCTGTTATATGTACATAGTATTCATTCTCTATTCTTGTCTACCGAGACAGCTTCGCTCTTGAAACTGTTGGGAGAAAAGTTGGGAGCTGACTGATGCAAATTTAACCGTGTAGAAGTTCGTTTAAACACTGTGCATTACTGTATTTCCACGGGTTCCTTTCGACAGCGTAATTATCCAGCGAGTAACCGAGTGAAGCCGTGCAAAGACGGCGCCGGAGAAACGTCCCTCTCCTCGAGGCGGTCGGCCCCGTTAAATCAGAATATTACAGGAAAATTGAATCGTGTGGCACGCGACGAGATTTCCACGAAATCACCGTGAAAATGGGCTGCGCCGTTTTTCCTCCCCGGTCGCCGGGAGTGTAGCCGTCGTTCCGCCACCCTGCGCGGAACACTCCACGCCTTTTTCTGCTGCGAAAATAAAAAATAAGGAAAAAGGAAAGATTGATCGCTGCGAGGCGATAAAGAGCACCGGCGAAACATCTTATTTCGTCAATCTCGGCGGAAACGGTAAAGACGGCGGTCGATGGGGAGAAATTCGATGGGGCAAGAAATAATAAATGGCCCCCGCGGCGTTGCTGCGTGTCACTCGCGGCGATCGGCCGGCAAACTACCTTCGTCGGAAACGTTTTAACCATTTCACGGGCGTTTATCCAAAATAGTTTGCTATTATTGCTCGTAGAAAATAACGAGGAGCACCATCCAACTGCTGAAACTTTGGACGTTTACAGGAAGACAATTTTAAGGGGTGAAATTATCCTTCAAAATGTGGGGGCTTGTAAGAACTTTCTAAGTAGACATAGAAGAAAATTAAGTAGATGAAATTGAAAATTGTTCAAAAATTTTAAAAATCGATGATGTCGATATATATGGTTTCTCATCTTCAAAATTATTCAGGGATGAAATAATATTCAATTGAGTTTCTATTTCTTGCAAATGACAATATCGGAATACGTTATTTTCTGCGGGCAATTATTTTCTCTATTATTTCAATTATTACACGAATCCATGGCAGTCATGAAAAGTGCTATTGAAAAGAACTACCTACAACTACATTGTTGCCCTTGTCAGTTTCTCAAATTTCATTTAACTTTTGACACGAATCGTCTTGAATATATAAAATACAGTATTTTATGCATAAATGTCCCAAATTCTGATCTGTAAATGTCCTTGATCTATTCTCACTACTACTATGAGATCACCTAATCCGAATTTCTAACTTCTTTATTTTTCATTATTTTTTTATGCGACTTCGATGACCATATTTGTGGCAATTTTCTGATAAAAATCATACCAAATATGATATAATTCCGATGATACTTACTTGTATAATGGACAATTAAAGTTTCGGGCGCAAGCGAGGTCTCTTTCTTTCCCATACGCTATACTTGCTCGCGCCCGAAACATTAATTGTCCATTACACAAGTAAACATCATCGGAATTATGTCATATTTGGTATGATTTTTATCAGAAAAAATGCCATAAATGTGGACATCGAAGTCCCACTAAAAAATAATGAAAAATGAGGAAGTTGGAAATTTGGGTTAACTATGTTTACATTTCTCTACGACCGAGGCCTCTCGAGCTGTCTTTCTCTACGTTCGGCAAAAGTCAAATAATACTGTCCCTGTCGCATAAATGTCCCTCGGCAGACCCGTGCTGGGGACTTATATGGATAAAATACTGTACTATCCATTCAGAGCAGAAAATAGAAATGTAGTACCCAGTGGGTTAAGATCGTCGTTTCCTTGAAACGAGCGTAGTTCAAGGGTTCGTTCGAGACCGGAGCCGTTCGATGGGGTCGGGTCTCGCGATGCACGCGCGCGATGCAACGACGTGCTCGAGATTGAACGCTCTCGAATACGAGGACAATCACGATTACAGTTAGTTAGATCATTTACACTTGTGCAAGCTCTACCGCCCGCCCGCCCCCGACGCGGCATATTGCAGGCCATGGAAGCGACGTAATCACGCTCTCGAGTGGAGCAACAACGGCTCCGTGATCAAATTCACGCCGGAACTTTTTATCAGGCATCAGAACCTCGTGCATTAAGAAACGTTGTACAGTTCTTTCGGTTCGTTAAGAAAAAGAAAAAGGCAAACTAACGAGAAGAATCGTCCATTGTGCCTTCCGTTTTCACGATAGAATCATCTTCTTGACCGAATTTCGCTTTTTAATTGCGTCGCCTGCTTGCGAGACTGTTTTTATGATTCCTCTATTAGATACATATTATTTATGTCTCGGAACGAGCTCGTTACAACCTGCATCTATACTCTTTCGTTTGTCTTCTTGAATGGGTTGTTTGTGTGGGTGTTACACGCTCACGGAATGCACGGAGTTGGTGTGATCTGTGTCATTCTCTTTCAGAAAGTGGAAATTTCGTGTTTTATAATTGTTTAAATTGTTGAGATGGGAATTATTCGACAGGTTTTAGAGTTAACACTAAACCTACCACAGTCGATTGACCGGATTTCTATTTCATAGTTATTGAAATTACAATACTGCTTTCATAGGAAATCACATTATTTTTATACAAGCTGTTTCATGAATGGTAGGTTGGTAGGTTTAATCATTTTTAATCATTTTCCGACATACTGTAAGGAGTTCCTTGCTCGTTGGAAACTGACTGTCAAGTTTATTTTTAAAGAAATTAAAACGTCTTGCATATTTGTTAACGAAACACGCTTTTCACAAATCGATAATGATATATACAACGGTTAAACACATGGTGTGCATGCATACGGTAAACATTTATACAGTAAACATTCTTACAATACAGAGGCCATTCGTTTCATACTGCGCTACAACAAAATATGTATTTTACAATCACATCCCCGTCGTTATTACTTCATTGAAATCCTTTTCGTAATATACTGTCGCAACTGGAAAAGTGCGTTTTCCGACGCCACAATGCTGACAATGAGTATACAAAGCGGATATGATGTGGAAACATTGGAAATGATCATTTTCATACGTGGAAGATTTGTTTTCCATTCAAGCTTATTTATTGCATCCTCGTTTGGACGCTGTTCTCATTATCCGGTGAATTAAAGTGAGAACAAAATTGTTCTTATTCATTTCTGTAAAAGCAGAACAGATATTGAGGCAGCAACATAAGAAATTAAAAATAAGAAAGACTAGAAATAAATAAACTTCTTATATCGATCGTATCATTGCTAATAACAATCGTTAAATGATCTCGGCGCTACGGTTCGATCGTAAAAAACAAACTTAACTGATGTGGACCATTTTCAAGATTAACTTAAAATTGCGTCTGTAAGAAAAAAATAAATGAAAATAAAATAATTAGCAAAACTGCTTAGTTAAGTTTATTTTTTACGATCGACCCGTAGCGTCGAGATCATTTAAAGATACTTTTAGACTGGAAAACTCATTATTTTTTGCGAAATAAAATATTAATCATGCTCGAATCAGAAGAAGTTTTCTTTGCGAAGAATATTTCTGTGAAACGTATGGTTTTTCAAGTGGTGGCGTTTAACAGCAATTACATAGCTAAATCCGCGAACACGTAGAAGGTATTAGCGGCTTGACTGATTCTTTTTCAAAGGAAGTATTTTTTCGCGTCCCTCCTAAAGGAAACTACAGGAATTATAGTAATTACGCACATGGTAAACTGTGCGACAGAGTCACCGGGTGCTCGTTCAACTTGTTATTACGTCTAGAATCGGTTGTCAGGTTGCCTCTAATTATATGCGTCCGCTGAGAACGGCAAAGTAGGTGACGAGTAATTAAATGCGATTAAGCTGTTGCCGAGAATGTCGTCGGCGCGACGGCGGAATATGTTTCCGCGAATTTTCGTAGTGTTACGATCGGTCGTTCCAGAATTATTAATATAATTATCGTTACCATCGTGCTCGTCCTTTGATAACGACTTGAAAATAAAACGCGTGGAATGTTCACTAAGCTCATTGGATCAGTTTCGCATTTCATTAATATCCTTGCAAATAATCCTTGAAATTCGCTCAGAGAGAATATAATCCATTAACGAAACACTAGTAGACTGTTTCGAACTGTAAATTATGGCTCTCTTATCGAGCATTTCTTGTGACAGATGAGCGTACAATAAATAAAAGAGTTTATCTAACAAAGACAATTTATACACTAATTATTAGGTCGCAGGTATTTTTCTCTGTACGCAATTAAACTGTATGATGGTTTATGTAAAAATACCTGGTTCGTGTTCCTCGTCGAATCGTGCGACACGAAATACGCTCGGCCCGGTCCTTCGCAGAATTCACCTGCAGGCCGTAGCAGTTCAGTGAACCCTGCGAAGGTGGTGGAGATGATCGAAGGTCCAGAATTAGCGACGGAAAAAACACGTAGGGCAAAAAGGGAAGGAGGAGGCGAAAGGGAACGGCCGAGCACGATGTGTGCCGCGGTGTTTTACATATTTTAACGGGTTCTACCTGTACCTCCGATCCGTTTCGTTCATTCTCGATGCTACCCGCCGCTTCTTTCTGGTCACATCTATAATTTCTTCGAACAACATTCCTTCCGACTTCACGCCATATATTAATTAGACACGAGAACGCGTCACTCTTGTAGCGTCGACTCCATTCACCATATTTCCATCCAACAATATTTATCCTCGATTTCCACCATGTTCTTCTGAAAATATCAGATACCTATTGAATTTTTCAAGAAAAAATACAAGGACACTATATGGACACTACTATTATTATTACTAGACTGTCGAAAAATTGTCTGCATCGATTGCAAAGAAGAGAAACTAAATTGAATTTTATTTCTGACCTTAATGATTTGAATAGTGGAGCAATTATATATTGACATGTTCAATATTTTGAATTTTCCAACAATTTTACTCAATTGTACTATAATTGCGTAAAGATCTGCAGTCTAATTATCGCTTTCCACCATGTTCTTTTAAAAATATCAAAAACCTATTGAATATTTCAAGAAAAAATCCAAGGACACTATATGGACACTACTATTATTATTACTAGACTGTAGAAAAATTGTCTGCATCGATTGCAAAGAAGAGAAACTAAATTGAATAATATTTCTGACCTTAATGATTTGAATAGTGGAACAATTATACATTAACATGTTCAATATTTTAAATTTTCCAACAATTTTACTCAATTCCATGATAATTGCGTAAAGATCTGTAGTATAATTATCACTGTGGAGCACTATTACAAATCTACTAAATATCCTACGAAAAAACTCCAAGCACACTGTTTGGACATTATTATTGGTGCAATTGAACAGTGTTACTTCGATTTAAATTTGCAACATTACTGCATATTTTAACAATGCAAAGTTCTTATTCATTCAGCATTTTTAGTCGAAGGTGCCAACCGACCAGAGTTCCGTGTTTGCTCATTTAACATTTTCCTTTCTTCTCTTTCTTCTTTTTTTATCAATTCGGCGTTTCCAGACTCACTTTCAAAGTTTTGGAGTCAGGTTTACCCTCGAAGTTTGGAAGCATGGACTTCTGGTTGTTTAGTCTTCCGTTTCTCTTGTATTTGAATTTACCTTGTTCGCGGAATCTTCTTCTCTGTTTACTCGTATGTTATCGGAGATAGGGTGGTTCGACTTTTCCCAAGTTCTTCCTCGAATTTTATTAGCACCCGCGGAAAATAGTTTCTTTCACTTCTGATCGGATATTTCGGTGTGCGCAAACTTCGTTTAGATCTCATCGAGTTTCTCTGCAATGCAGTTTCTTCCTCTACGAACCGTGGGATAAAAAAATTAGAAATTAAATAAAACCACAGGCAATCCTTAACGCTGATTTTGGTGAACAGTCACGATTTCATCGAAGGCCTACTATTTATATACGAACGATATCAACTCTATTCTGAGACATTTAAAAAATCCGCACGTGATTGGCTTTTGGAACATAGATTTCAAAATTTTTGTTTGTTTTGTTCTAGATCAAAAATCGAGCTACTGCTCCGTCAAAGATTATGCTAAAATTCGTGAGAGCTACTGAATGATAACTTCATTTTATAATTAGATTGTTATTACGTAAACATAATATTGTAATATTGCTATTATATATTGCTATACTATAGATTGCTATAAACAAATTTTGTTTACACATTAAGGTCTGCAGTAATGAAGACCTGTAAGTAGATTTTTCATTTCTACTATTGCATTCGCTTAAAAGGTTCTCAAAATTCGAGTTGTTTTTCGTGCTTTAAGGTAATACATCGAAGCCTTAAACGGTTTCCAGGGACGAATTAAACGTAAGAAAACTGTAATTGCGTAATCTTGGGAAATATGAAAGAAACCTTGAAGATTGCTGCTGAATCGTTGAGTGACATTCTCAGTTTGGTTTTTAATGGAACGATACGATTCACGGGTTGCTGTGGGATTTCGCGTGTTTGCAGGCGAACGTTCAAAGGAACGGAGCAGACATTTCGCATGCAACGTTACCAGAACAAGACGGACTCGTTCGCACGCATCGTGCGACACGCGGAATCGGATTTCGCACACCCTCAGCAACTGAGCGGACGAGCTCGCTCGGCCTTGAAATAGATTCCATCTTGCACGGTTACCCTATATTATGCTTTTCGAAGCAATAGCAATCGCCGTGTATACCGGCTGCTTCGCAAACAGCGATGCTCATCAAGAAATTTTATTTTCTTCTGCATCGTTTCAATTAGATTCTCTTTTGCATATCGTACATTTTCAAGGCGCATGTGAATCGCAAATAAGTTCCACAAGTTTAAAAAATAACATTTTTCGATAATAAAGTAAATAGGAATAATTTTCTCATGACTTTTAGTAATGATTAATTACTAATATGTCCAGTTAACCCTTAAATGCATTATAACCACTAGACTGCGGATTTGATGCATTTATGACAAAAATGAATGGATGTAAATTAAAACAATAATAACATTAAGACGATTTAAGAACATCCATATGTTATTTTAAATTTGTAGCAGTTGTTAAGGATAGGAAGACATTTTTATACAGTGCTGCATCTTGTAATTGACGAAGAAAATTTTCATTTTGCATAAAGATCCGCAATCTAATAGTCACTGGAAGACGATAATGAAATCTCTGTTTCGAATTTTATTTAAAGAATTCTTAATATTTATGTGGCTACTTTCCATGTTTTTCTGTAACAGTGACCTGCATTATAATAGAAATTAATTTAGCAGCGCAAGGTTCTAGCAATTTGTTGTAGAAACTGATCGAGCCTTACGCTGCTAAATTAATTCCTATTATCTTAACATTTCGATCGAGATAAAAATTACTTTTAAGTGTTTTGAATCTTTGAGAATGTACGTAGAAGTCCTTTATTGTAGAATATTTTAAGAATTTTATTTATAAGAAGTTGGAACAGAACAAGATACTTTTGTCACATCATGAATAAACATAAAATTAGGTTAAGAAGCATTGATCCATCAGGCACGGAGCTGTAGAGAGTTAAGTATAGAGAGTTGCTGTTTGCAATTGTTCCCAATTGGACATGCTCAAGATGCAGTGTTTGTGCCGAGTTTTCTTTTGTTTCGCACGTTGTCTTGATATCGCCGAACAATCTGACCGACATTTTCGATTTCACCCGCGTCTACGAAAAAGAATCTGTGCAACACGTTTACCCAGGCTCTTCTTTCAACGATGCCCGTTGTTCAAAGAGCAGAGTGGATTTTCTTGGCTCGCGTTTCTGTAGAAACATTTTTGTAGCGTGTCGATCCTCGGTTTCGATCCGCCGCGTATGCCGCGTCGACGCCGTAAAGTTTAAAACACGGAACGGATCTCATCGCGGAGAAATATGTTTAATAAGAGAGCGAGATTACAACGCGCGGCCTCGCGGTATTACACCGTGATAACCCTCGAATGGCGAGACTTGCATGCATTTCGACCCAGAGTTACAAGTTTGTTTTATGCCTCGTGAACGAATCCAAAAGTGTTCCTCAACTTTTCAGAAATTTCACGACGAAGTAAAATTCAGCACTTTAAGAATTGTTTCTATGTTAATTGTTGTAGAAGACTTTTTTATGTAAATTTTACGTTTCTCAACTTTTAAGAAGTTTAACTTTGATAACGAGGTGGAATTTAGCACTTTAAAAATTGTTTCTATTTTAACCGTGGAAGATTTTTTAAAGCAGAATACGTGTTCTCCTACCTTTGAGAAATTTAACTCTGGCAAAAAAGTAAAATTTAGACTTTATAATTGTTTTTATTTTAATTATAAGATTTTTTAAATAAAATTCGTGTTCTTACCTTTGAGAAATTTAATCTGGCAAAAAAGTAAATTTAGACTTTAATAATTGTTTCTATTTTAACTATAAGATTTTTTAAAGTAGAATTCGTGTTCTTCAACCTTTGAGAAATTTAACTCTTGCAAAAAAGTAGAATTTAGACTTTAATAATTGTTTCTATTTTAACTATAAGATTTTTTAAAGAAGAATGCGTGTTCTTCAACCTTTGAGAAATTTAACTCTGGCAAAAAAGTAGAATTTAGACTTTAATAATTGTTTCTATTTTAACTATAAATATTTATGATTCCGTAGACTCCCCTCGTTCGGCGTATCGAAGTCTGTAAAAATCGTCGACCGGTTATCGATACGCGAGAGGAGAGTTAAAAATGCGTTGCACTGTGTAATTGTCTGGCAATAACCTGTCGCGAGCACGCCGCACGTTCGAGGAGTTGTTGGTAACCCGAAGTTTGCTCGAACACATTAACTCGCTTATGAATACATTCGATTAATTAAAAACCTGCCTCGCCGTAATCACGGTGAGAGTAACCAGTCGTTTACGCGAGCAACGAGCGTGCCCTAGGAACACGCGAAGCGAGACGCAAGCACGAAAGTTACACCATACTCATACTGAAAAAAGTCCATTATCAACATACACCGAAGTTAATACATACTGCCACAAACATCGGTGAAATTAAGAAAAATCAAGGAACGCGGTTACCATAAAAATTATCCATTACGTGTCGGTAAAAGTATCGAATAGAGTGAACAATAATCATGTTTCTATGTCATTAGATTGTTATTCTCACATAATAATTTTCCAATCATAAATCAAATAATTTCAGCATTTCAGTGTTATGTATTCATTAGCAAGTCAAATCAGTGAACATATATGTTTGAGAGTGATTAGAAGCAACTCTTATTTAACTTTTAACATACTTATTTATTTATGTATATAGATAATAACACTTACATAATAAGATAGAAATATTACATGTTCGTTCTATGTTCTGATACATACTCTGTTCTCTATTACCAACCCATATAAAACCAAATCTCCCAATAACGTGTGCGATCAGAAATACCAACAATATATAAAAAATTTAAGGACATCAGTGCATTAGTTTCAATCGTGTACAAGATAATTAAAGTAGAAAAATTTTTAGGTGGCTCCTGTTATTTGCAATTGATCTGGAAATTTTTTATTCCGCATAAAGATCCGCAGTCTAATAAACATAGAATTATATATAATAGTTTATTATATATAAATTTATATAATTATATATAATAGAACATAGAAAACTAGCCACTTGCACTGCAGTTTTTACAAAGACTAAAACGTAATCCTAACTGTGAGAAGCTTTACGACTAAAATATTAAAAACATTCTGACGAACCGCTTTGGAAACGGAGTTACACAGCGAGCCGGTTGACAGTGTTTGAAGTCACGATTTCTGCTGGATATCATCTGGCACGGTGCTAATGAAGCCAGTACATTTATTCCAATGCTTTAGCTTTGAAAACAGCGCGGCTGTACAGCGAGTTCAAAATTACAGCGGGTCATTTGCATGAACGGTAAATCGTTTAATTAGCGAGAGGCCACTAATTGACCGTTTCCGCGGAAGATATTCGATCGGCGAGCGCGTCGCGTCGGTGCCCCGAAAAATCGGTAATCCGTGTGATGGATAGACATTATTGCCGCTTTCTCGGTGTTGCAACAGGCTGGCCAATGGCAGCTCCATCGCCAGGGCATCAATGAAAGAGAGGATCCAGGGCCGCTGTGTTACGAGCCGGTGAGCTTGCTTAACGTCGCGGACAAAGAGAAGGAGAGAGAGAGTGGCGACCCGCGACATGGATAAAAAGAGAAGGAGAGGCTTCTGCTTATATGGTCACTGATTACGGTGGGGCCAAGGGCCCGAGGGCCTTGGGACCGCTATTCTTAGAAGATGGGTCCTCCTGCCCTCCTCCTTTCTCGCTTCGTCATCCCTCTCTCTTTCGCATCGAAGCTTCCGTATCTCTTTTCTCGCTCTCTCACGTGGTCGGCTCTTCTTCGCTGTTTTGCCCCCACCCCCACCCTTTGGGCCTCTCGTGCAAGGCCCCTACAGCGATTCCTAATTACCTGTACTCGCGTACGTTCGTCTCTCTGTTTCTCGTGCTTGACCCTCCTCCTCTCCCCGACAAACGGCATGCATAATGCATTTAAAGATTGCGTGATAGTGGCCGATTATGCGGTCGCCGGGGCCTCCTTTTCCTCGAAAGGAGTCGCGAATTGGGCGCCGCGGACCGTGACCCAACCGAAGAGGGCGTGGCCGTGCGAATCATACTCCCGCTCTACGAGGATTATCATGAATGGAGCTGGAGACACAGCTTTCCCATTCGAAGATAGACGTCGAATCTTCCCCGAGAAGTTTCAATTTTTTACTGTGAACACGTCCTTGCACGTGTATACAAATACTTGGCAGTGAACCAGTCTGATCCGTCACGCTCCGAGGTGAAACGCTATTCGGGTAAACTCGGTTCCTGTTTTCTATTTCATTCTGTAGTATCACGGCTACAAATGTTACTAGCACTAGATGAAAATTAGCTCTAAAAAACATTAATCTTTCCATTGTTCTTTGGTTTAAGAACATGCAGCTGTGTGCCGAGATATTTTTAAGCTAGAATTATTATTTGTACTTTTTCTACAATTTTCTTTGTACATAACGAGTGTACTCATCGTGAAACGAAAAATTTTATTAAAAACAACGCTCACATTAGAATTTACTAAAAAGGAGAAAATAAAATAAAGCGCTCCACGCTTTTATTTATAGTCACTATTATCTAAAAATATTATTTTCTTCTTTTTAGTGAATATTAAAATAAGCGTGGTTTTTAAAAAGCTTTTTTATATATATTTTTTTAAGCTAAAATTATTATTTGTACTTTTTTCTGCAATTTTCTTCGTACATAACGAGTATGCTCATCGTTAGATAAAAAAATGAACAGGTTAAAGAAAGATTGACATTTCGATTTGGTTCCTGTATTTGGGAGCTGAAACTTTCATTAGCGACGTTGAACATTGACACGTTTGAGATGAACGAGTTATAAATGGAAAGGTTCGAACAGTGATAAGTGTGGAGCGTAATAATTCAATTATCATGAAAGAAGTGTTGTTTCCGGGGAACGGGAGACCGTAGTCGTAAGAGCGACGCCGATTGCAATAACACGAGAGCGAAGAAACGCAGACGTGGTCTTTAGCGGAAGATATTACTTAATAGTGACATAAGATTGCCGTCATCGTCCGCAACACCGATACTCGTTGCTTCCCCGGCGACGCTCGTCAAATTACACTCGGATCGTTTTCTAATTCGCAACGAGGCTCGAACAAGAATTTCATACGTTGTTCCGGTGTTGAATCCGGCTCTGATGTATGCCTCGCGCAATTAAATTGGAAGCTGTACTCATTAAGACGTTGCTTCTCATTACGAATGTAACATCATTGTTACTACAATAATTCGTTACATACGAAATATCTAAAATTCCGTAACAAGTTCGGTGCTGAATTATTCCAATAGTTGTCCACATACGTATATACCTATACTCCGAGTTTAATCATTGGTTTATTAAAAATTTTAAATAATTTTTTACAATTAAAATCACAAAATTTTTACAGATTTAAAATGTATTACGAATAATCCATAGATTCGTTCAAGAAATCACCACGATGAAATTCTCAATGTAGAACGGTTAATTATAAATTTTCCAATAGCTGTTCACATACGTATATACCTATACACCGAGTTGAATCATTGATGTATTACAAATTTTAAATAATTTTGTACAATTAAAATCACAAAATTTTTAAAGATTTAAAATGTATTACGAATAATCCATAGATTCGTTCAAGAAATCACCACGATGAAATTTTCAGTGTAGAACGGTTAATTATAAATTTTCCAATAGCTGTTCACATACGTATATACCTATACTCCGAGTTGAATCATTGGTGTATTACAAATTTTAAATAATTTTGTACAATTAAAATCACAAAATTTTAACAGATTTAAAATGTATTACGAATAATCCATAGATTCGTTCAAGAAATCACCACGATGAAATTCTCAGTGTAGAACGGTTAATTATGAATTTTCGAGCACCCTTCTTAATAATAAAACCATATTATTAGCGGCAATTATAAAGTTCGTTGGAAGTAAACGCGACAGTGGCACTGTTATTTTATATAGCAATTAAGTATCTATTAAAACTTTGTTAATATCTTTTTAACGTGGTCTATATCGTCTCGTCAAGCCGAAGACATTTCGCGGAATCACGGGCACTCCTGAATATGTAAATCGAGACAGCCGACGAGATTCGAGATATCGGCGCGCTAATGCTCGGTCTTATCTCCTCCGCCGATAGATTCCGGCGTATCCGTTATTTTTGAACACGTCCGAGAGTGTTTGTCGTAATCTATGGCGTCGGTAGCCGTCGGATGACCGGCAACCATAAATCCTCCGAGTCGAAGTCCTTGAACCAGACGACTCGTCCTTGTGAATTCGCGAATTACGTCGAGTCACGAGTATGGAAATTAGCTCAATTGGTTAGTCGCCCCGAGGTTTCGGAAAAATACAGCTCAGCAATGATCGTGGTCCACTTTCCCCTGTTCCTTTTTGCGACGTTAAGTACAGAGTCCTTCTACGTTAATTGAGAACGGAATTATACAAGCTTAACACTTTCTTATTGCATCTCTTGTCGGCTGGAACGCGACGTCGCCTCGTTACGTACACGTACGTTTACTAATTGCGTCGATCATTACAAAAGTTGTCCAAGCGGAACGCCAGAACCTTTGAAATTATCGATTCACGACCATTTTTATTCGTTTACGCAAAATCGTGGAAAATTTTAATATTCAACTGGGTTGGTAATTCGGTTGTTCAACAGAGCTTAATTTCAATGAAAAATTCTAAATATCACGAGTTGAAAAATGTTTTCCTACATTGTCGAGGAAATGTGTAACATCTACAACGTAAAAAGAACATTACGCGGGAAGTTTCTACGAGGATGCGAAATTATTGTATAAAATTTGAAATCCGATTGTAATATTGTTGATATCATTTTATCCACTTGCAGCTACTACAAAGCTGAATTATTTATGTTTCAGTAGTTATATAGACAATTAATGTGTCCTAAATTTTTCTATGTTGTTCTGCTAATATTTAGTTTATACAGGGTGGGGCGCCACATTTTGCCATCTAGATTTACGTCATTATTATTACGCATAGCAAACGATGTTTCAGATGAAGTTGAATGGTTTTGAGAGGGGCACATTCTTTTATAAATGGAATCATATATTTTTTATTGCATTAGCTGATGCTCCTTCATATTCTTTATAAAAGTATTAATCTATTTGTGTAAAAAAATCATTAGTTTAGGAAATACTTTAATTATAATTTGTTAGGAGTCATTAACTTCTCGATTCAGAAAGTATTCTAATGCAAATGGTCGCCACATTGAACCTATTCTGTAAATAGACATTATAATTAAAATATCTCCTAAACTAATGATTTTTTTACACAAATAGATTAATACTTTTTTGTAAAGAATGTGAAAAAAAACAATAATTACCTTGATATGTCCTTTACACGTCCACCTACAAAAAAATGTACCATCAGAATATGCCCCTCTTAAAACCATTTAACTTTATCTAAAACATTGTTTGCTATGCGTAATAATAATGACGTAAATCTAGATTGCAAAATGTGGAGCCCCACCCTGTATCTACAAAAACTTCGGAAGCTTGTTCGATCAATTATCGACAAAATTACGCGTAAACGTCACGCATTTTTCGTCGTCGATGTAAACGCGTGAAATCCGTCGTTTATAATCGCGCTCGCTCAAAAGTGCGCAAGTATGCGATGATTTTTACGGTGCATAACGCCGATCGGTGAAACGCTAGGACGCGCCATGCGACAGAAGTGAAATTATTCCCATTGATATCCACGCGAAGCAATTATCAGCAGTCGGATAGGGGTGCGATGCTCGATTAGGCGCGTATTCAGACGCGCGATCGGAACCGTGCAATCAATGTATCGCGGGGAACCGTCACGTAGAATTGACTTCGACAGTTTCCGGTTTTCGTTTCTTTATTTAACGGGGGCGGCAGTCGCGCGTATTTCTTCGAGCATCCCCCGTCGCCCCCGATAATGCGTTTTCCGATTTTTCGTCGGCGAGCGCCGTGAGTAACCTACAGTTTCCCTCTCTCTCTCCGCCTCTCTTTTCTCCATTTCTGTCTCTGTCCGCTGAATTTCCAGCAGGCTGGAAAATCTCGACGCGGCCGCCGAGCCACGGAAAATTGAATTTAGTGCGCCGCTGGTGAAATGAAATTCAATTATTAGTAATACAGTCGAGCCGCGATTGAAAAAGAATGATAGAACCAACCGAGGAAAAAGGAAAGAGAAACAGACAGAGAGAGAAACCGACCAAGATCGCGGATTTGTATGTGTATATTGGTTTCCGTGCGTATGTGTGGTATGAAAGGAACAGAGGAAGGGGGGAAACGACGGATAATAGAGACGGAACGGCGAACGCGAGCAAAATTCGTCGTGTAAAATTAATCGCCGACTTAATTACCGGTTTTCCTCTAATTAGGCCCCCGGCAAATGATCTTACCCGCCGGCGAAAAATCGAGCGAAGAGTTATTGTCATGATACGAACCCTGTCGACGGCTACGGATTTCCATATGATATGAAACTTCATTTGCAACTGCAAAATACGAAAGAAAACCGTACAGCAGATGATAGGCATAAGTTCATGGCCGATTTTTGCGTACGTAGCAAACTTTTTAATTGTAGAAAAGAATAACAAATATTTTAATGTTATCGACGCATTGGTTCGATCAATTGTTATTTTGAAAACACTGTTTGCAAAGAAATTTGTTTGGAGAAAAGAATAGTGACTATATAATTGATTGATGTAGCTGTATTCTTTAAAATTTAACCATTGAGTTTGATTTTCAAATCGAGCATGAAATAGAGCACGAAGCAAAATATTTATGTAGAGTTTAGGTACTTTCCAACTGTCGAAGAAATTCCTTTCCGTATTGTCTTCGGTCGTCAATGACGTAATTTATGAGTGGGGGTTCTGTTGAACGCGTTTTCCATTTGTCGGGGTTGAAATTATATTATATTATATTATTTCAGAATTTATTTAGAAATTATATTATAGTATATAGAAATAATAAGAACGCGGTGGTTGGCTGTTGATGTCGACCGGTGGTTGAACCTTTCTACCCGCAACAATAATATAAACAAACGGTACGTGACTGATCATTCTCGAAAAATAAATATGTCCTTAGAAACGGTTTGTATTCCACAATAGGTCAACCTTGGTCGAATACATTGTACGATGGTGGGTGGGGGGCAGAATTTCCACGCAGAAATCGCAGTACTGTTTTGATCGTGGTCGGAGTAACTTCTTCTCGTTCGCGGTCACAATTTCGAAAAGCGTATTGCGTAGTGATTCGTGTTTCACGCTTATTAAGTCGTACTCGCGTAAATGACAGTGTGCTGTGCATCCGACGGAGGAACAGAAGATTCTGAAAATTTCTAGGTACATTTTACATAGTATTTTTACAATATACTGTTACATCGATATAAAGTTCTTTCTCACATCATGCAACTTTAAATTTATAAACTGAACAGGCATGAAGACGGTATGCATTTTGTCTGTACGTATAATTTTACACAATCAAATTTTGCCAAAATGTAGCAATTTTTTTATATTAAAAAGTAGATTTAATAACGATTTTGCGGCAATTTTCTTTTAGAGATGTCTGATACGGCGGTATAAATTCGGGTTTCATGGAAATCACCGACACTTTCCCCGACAAGCATTTGACCGATTCCAGATTTGACCGATTCCCGATTTGACCGATTCCCGATTTTAGAATAGTTGTCGGTCAAAATTATTGTTGGCCAATGTAGTCGTCGGTCAAATCTGGTGTCGGTGAAAACCATGTTGGGGAAATTTGTGTCTGTGATTTCCGTGGGACCCTATACGATTATTATTACTTTATATATACCGTGTGTATTGATGTCACAGAACAAAACTGACTCAAATTACAGTTGTGTAGGAGTGCGTAACATTTCCCACGGGGTAGGAAATTTTCTGCCAAAAATCGGACGTATTTCGTCGCGCCGGAGAGGTTCAGTTATTTTTGCGACGAGCCTCGCAGATAGCTGCCAGGCGGGGTACCCTAATTAATTTCCCTAGGCTCCTTTGTACGAATGTAACGAGCAGATTCGACGGAAGATAGGCGCATCGCGCGGCTGGATAGAAAACCGTGTTCCAAGATAGAACGCGCGGGCCATCTGATCGGGCGTAAAGCGAAGTTGATAATTAACGAGTTTGCGCGGCGTGTCGACGTCGGAAACAAAAGCGCGCTGCGCACGGTGTGTCTCGGCCGTGTTCTTGATCTTCCTACGCCGAACGAACTTCCGGGTGGTTTGCGGCGCGTTTCGCCGCAACGACTTTGAACCGTTAGCGTAGAAGACCTTGAGACAATTCCTTTGTGGATCCAACGAACGACTCCTACCAGAGAGTACGCGGTTGGTTCAAAAACTGTGCGGAAAAATACTTAGACGAATAATCTGATGTGAGAAAAGTACAAGTTTTAATCAAGATTTATCCGAAATAATAACTACAATGAACCTAGCTGCGCAAAGAATAGTATCCGTCCAGAGCTTTATTTTTCATTTAATTAATAATCATGTTGATTGTTCCTCTCTACTTGCACAAATCAATTTTTATGTACCGAAATCTACTTATGGATTAATTAATCCAATGAAAATCATGCACTATTTATAGTCGTATTGATTTTTTCATTGAATCTTTGCAAAATTTTAAAATGCATCATTGTATTATTATGTTTCGTTTTTTTTTCTTTTTCTTTTTGTGCAGGACCTTTTTTCTTATCAGGCGAGTAGTCTTCTATCTTTATATTTTTTTTTGTAAACACTTATGTAAAAGTGCTTCAGTCCGTCTATAATCAATAATAATAATAATTTATTTTGGTTCAGACCAATTTAACAGTTTTCCTGAAATCAGGAGAAGAGAGTGCAATGAAATAAAATCCTACGTTTAGCGGGAACACTCTTTGCAGATCAAGATGAATGAAAATAGTACAGAATTTTAGTATTTTTTGTTCATTTCGATGACCCATGAATACATAAAGATCCACAGTCTAGACTTTATCGTTATGTTGTTTGTAGGTGAAAATTAGACCGAAACTTCGTGACTTTAAGTTTTTAAAAACCCAAGATGTAAATGTCAACTCACCACTGTTAATTTGTCACCGAGGAACATATTCATGAAATGGCGGACGGTGAGGGTTAAAGTGCAGTAGGTCAAACGATGAATGTTTTATACGGCACTGTATAATAAATACCCTCTCTCGGTTAAGAGGAACTGTTAGAATTGTTATAAAACATGAAGAACCGAACGGAATCATTTATGGGGACGGGAACAACAGTGGTCCATATACGATATTGCAAGGTTTTTTTTGTGAAACAGAATATTGACAGTGAACGAGAGTGTGTGTCACAAATCAAAGCGTAACCGTAGAAGATGCGTGCCTGTAGCGTAGTTTGAAAAATCTGAACTCGAATGAAGAATGTTTAAAACAATGCACACAGATTTGAGTGCACGCGTTCCAGTTTACCGTTGTAGGTGGGCATATAGTAGAGAGCACTCGTATGGGAGAGGTAGCATAAAAGAGAGAACGAGTATTAAAAGAGTGAATGTTCAAGGGTTGAAACGGAAGGGTAGTTCTTTTTAGCGAGCTGGTATTTCCGAATATTTGGTACGATTTCAGTAAGTACTCGATGTCGATTTTAAGTGCGATTGTGTTACGATAATCCGTTTCGAAATGCAAGCTTTTGCTGATATCGCGAGGGATTTAATGAAAATAATCCTTATAATACGTATAATGCATATTTGCATTATTGAACGATTCTCGTGTCCGACATAACAATGATCAATGCAGTTGTAGTACCGAAATCATCGTAACTCTGTTAATTGTTCCTGCAAATGCAAAATGTTTATTATCGCTCAGACCCTGATCACACTTACGTGTAACGAAACATGTTAGTTCGAATAGAAACATTTTAAATATAAAAAGAGGACTGATCGCAGTAATGTCTCGAGTAATTTTTTATGAAAGTTTCATCAACATATTTGTGACACTTTTCCGATTAGAATAAAACCAAACACGGAATAATTGAGAGCATATTTGCTCATTCGTGTCCATGTGAATTTGTATTTCTGTCCAAATAGTGTCGTGTGTTGTTATATAAATCAGAAAAATGTGACGAATGTGTCAGTAAAACTTTCATAAAACGATCATTAACCCTTTGCACTCCTTTGTCGAGTCCAATTCGACACCAGAGAAAGAAAAACGTAAATGAAATAGCTTTCCATATGTATTTGGTTCTTCTTTTATCTATTTACTTTCTTATTTTGTAGCTAAAACTAATACAAGTTCTACAAATATAAATTACAAGATTTGAGAATTATGGTTAATATAATTAATAAAACTTTCATAAAACAATCGTTAACCTTTTGCACTCCTTTGTCGAGTCCAATTCGACACCAGAGAAAGAGAGACGTAAATGAAACAGGTTTCCATATGTATTTGATTTTTTTTTATCTATTTAATTTCTTATTTTGTAGCTAAAACTAATACAAGTTCCACAAATATAAATTATCGATTTGAGAGTTATGCTTAATATAATTAGCAAACAAAATTGTTTAAAATGAGTAGCAGTCAAGGAGCTATCCTTTGAAGTAAATTTCAAATATAAAACCCTTAAATTAGTAGGGAGTTGTTTGAAATGTAATTGAAAAATAATTCGGAGTGCAAAGGGTTAACAACAAGAGAGTTTCATCATTATATAAATGTAGATTAAACTTGTGATTTCGGAGCAAGGTTCGATCATTAAATAGACAATTTTGTGTTTGATCAGTCCTTGAGAATTCCAATGGTGACAACATCGAGCGTATTTGACATTGACGCAAAAAAAATTATGGTTGTCGTGAGTAAATGATTCGTCGTCCATGATAAATGAAAATTTTTCTCGATCGAAATTGTAACAAACATTAAACTTGTGATTTCGGCGCAAGGTCCGATCATTAAATGAATCTTTATAAATAAATCATTAAATTCAATCTTTATTACAATTTCGATCTAGAAAAATTTTAATTTATTATATAAATGTTATGTTTACTCGCTATCTTCCTCTGTGTTCTACGCTATCGTTAAGGAGCAGTCGGGTAGCAGTTAGTCTAGCGTTAATCCGACAGAACCTCTGAAAAATAGCAAGCCCGACAAGAGGGGGGTTGGTGTCGAGCATTGTCATCCTCGGCGATCGCTCGTTGAAACAATGCTCGCCGGTCTTTGGTATTATTATAATAAATGGTTGCCTGTTGCTTGTCTGTTGCAGAAAAATTGCTGAACAGCGAGGGCCGCGAGCTGCGACGGGCCCTCTTCTCCCTGAAGCAGATCTTTCAGGTGAGTTTGCAATTCGCGATACCTGCGGGATCGAGCGAGCGGCCGCGCACGCGCTGCCGATAAAGACAGCCAGCGGAAGGGAAAGATAACGAGAAAGATGGAACGGGGTGTGCGAGAAGGGAAGGGGAAGAGGATAGAGTAAAGAGGGAAAGGATAGCGCAAAGGAGGCAAGAGGAGGAAAATATATTTGATAGGCTGAAAGAGAAGGGGGTGCGGGGGTGGGGGCAGGAAGACAGGGGCTATTTTTACGCGAAGCTACTCGCTCGACGAGTAAATATTTGCATGGCGGTTCGAGCGAGTGCATTTTCTCTCCTTTCTTCTCCGTTACATCGCGCCAACCCTTTCCTCCTACACCCTCCTCCTTTCTCTCTCCCTTAGCCGCGTCCCCTTCTATCCGTCGCATCTCGATAACCGCGCCCCTTTGTCTCGCAAATTCGTTATTCGTCGACGCGAGGCATGCACGTCGCATTCCAATAATTTTCGCCGGCATTGTACTCGACAGCTGCGACTACCTACAGCCTCGTGTATGTACACGCGTAACGCCCTCGTGTAACGTGTAGGGGTGGTTGTGCGTGCCCGCGCGATTCTCGAGTCTCAACGATTTTTTAATCGACAATGGAAACCGCGAAAGAATTACCGATAGGCAACGTTTCAAATTTAAGATTTTGAGCATTTCTTTGTTTTAAAATCAAAATTAATTTGTCTAAATATGGATTCGTCGTAAAACATCAAGAATTTTGGCAAAGGAAGTGCACCAGAAAAATGGTGGAAGCTTAGTCTGCGGATAAGAAATTCTGTACTCCACGTGAATCACAGTATCAATACCTTTTAATTAGTCGTGGATCGAGTTCTCGATCCGGAAATAGAATGAATTTGATTGGCGGATGTAATCCATTTGAACTTACCTTCCGTTGCTTCCGGAAGGAAGAGCAAACTCCGTAGGAGGCGTGTTTATTCGAGCCCCAACTTTCTTAGCTTCTTTTTTCACCCTTTCTCTCTCTCTCTCTACAATTAAATCTCGCAATTAGCCGACAGAGAAGGATCCCCTTTACTACGGTGGTGTTCGAAGTTGAAAACTCCACACGGAAAGAAATCCCATTAGACCGGAAGCTATCGGTGCTCCTAAGTGATGGATGAGTTTATTGCAGAATTATATTAGAATTGTGATGAATGGAGCCGGTGTCTAACGCGGTGCTCGATAATCTCTTGTTCGCCCGAACTGTCCTAATTGTTTCACTAATTAACCCGTTTTGCAGGAACTTGTCTCTATTCCGTTGATACAAAAATGCGCCTAGAATTCGACAATTATAGTAGATATTATAATAACCGAATCTCGATAATATTTTGATATTTCTTTTGATCTCCTTTCATTATTTCTATTAATTTTTATTGTATTCTCATTGGCTTTTAACTTTCTTTTTTTTTTGGAAATTTTATAGATTTTTGAAAGATGTTATAGAATAGCAAGTCGGTTAAAAATGTTTCATTTTTGTCAACTTTCATTTTGATCCAACACCGTATCGCTATAAAAGAACAATACCTTCTCACCCATTGCACAATATTTTTAATACACCATAAAATACACGTAAAATACACGGTGTCCCAAAAATGTTGTACCTCCTCTGTACATGGACGAGAACTTTAATTTCGCATGAAGATCCGCGATCTAATTACAAACAACAAAGCGGCGGGGTGAAAGAACCCTCCCGTTCATATTGCATTTCAAGTCGGCTAGTGGAGGGTGCTATTTACGATCGCGGCTGTTCCTCTTGAGCAACGAAAATCCAACGAAAACAATCCTGAAATTCGTTCTCCCGCGGATCCCTTATCGTTTCAATTATCAAGCCGGCTACCTACGAAATTAATTACAAACCAGATCTCCCATTCGCCGAGATTCCGTGGACCGTTCTCCTGTTTCCCTGAGAGAGGAAAGAGCGCGGTCGCTCCTCGGTTCGACCCCGTGGATTTATCGCGGAGGCATCGACGCAACGTTCAATTTCGCTTTCTTAATCCGAGCAGGCTAATCGACCGTGCAATTTCACGGAGGTACTTCCGGTTCGCGGGGTGTTGTCCGGTCGCGATCGTCCAATGAGATCGCGAGACGTTTCTCGGCTTCGTCCGGGTAACCGGCGAGTTTAATCAAACTTGGTAGATTTTCCATTATGTCCGCGACTTCGCACCCGTGGCGGCCTAACTAATTCCATTTACCTTATCCGGGCCCCACGGCTGGCTTAGGCGGAGACGCCGAGAGAGGGAGAGAGATAAATCTCCTCCGGGATCGGATATCAACCCCGGCCCCGACTTCGTTCTTCCTCTCTATCTCCGTTCGTTTCCATCGGAACGTCGGGAACCGATCATCTCTTCCGGACCTTAATCGGCTTTTCTCTTGTTTCCGCTAAACGCGCCTCTCGTCGGGACACGTCGCCCTCGAAACATCCGAGGTCTTTTGAACGCGACAGCCTCCGAGAAATCCTGCAACTCGAGATCCGAAATAATTGGATTGTTAGGCAAACGAGACCGGATTCCGTCGCTAACGTTTTTCTAAATTCCTTTCTCGAGGCCGGGGTGTTCTCTGTCTGAAGGGAAACGGTCTCTCCTGGAATTCTTCTATGGTTCCAGATGAATCGATATCATTTTGTCGTTTATTCTTATGCATTTCCTTCTATGACAAGGTAACCGATATAATCTTTTTGTCTATGTGTCGTCTTTCATAGTTTGAATACACTGGAAGCGTGAACAGTCTAATTTTGTTCAAAAATGTTTCCAAACAATGCCTATAGTCTCTCATTACCCGAATAAAAATGTCTTTACATTAATTTCTGCTACTATATCGCACGACTAGAGCGATCATAAAATTAAGTTGACTTCTTTGAAACATTTTTGATTTGGACTCTTAATTAGACAAATTGCAAAGTTATCGGAGATTTTTGTGTTCTTGTCTAATCACTAGAGGATCTTTGTGCAAAATAAAAATTATATACAATAATCCAAAAACATAGGAACGAAATAGGACTTTATTTCTCTATGCAGTGGTACCACTAAGTTGCGAAGAATGAATTGTTGTAATATTCATGCTCTTACATTGTTGTAATATTTTTATTTTTCGAAATTGCACTGTAAAAATATGCATTGAAATTACAAAGTGCAACGTCATTGCCACACCACAGACTTCATGCATTTATAATAAAGACGAACAGGTCAAACACGAAATTAAAAAAGGCATTAGAAGAATTTAGCAATACCATCAACATACCGAAACGAAACATACAAAGACATCTTGGCCAACTAAATACCTGTTTGATCCTGTTACGCGAGGATCTAGGACTTTCGTCAATCAGCTCGTTGATCCATGGACGATTATTTTCATTGATCGCGTATCGTATCAGAACGTCGAAGTGTTTTAGCATTTCAAATCTCGGTGTTCGAATCGTGAATTCGACAAACGGCACTACCTGTCGATTAGTAACCTAATCCCCGCGTGTTCGAGAATAAATTAGACACGAAACACCGGTCATTTACGTGGCAGGTATATCCACGTATCTATCCTGCAGCGGACGCTACTTACCATAAACTTTGCTTTTGCAGGAGGACAAGGACCTGGTGCACGAGTTTGTGCAAAATGACGGGCTTGCCTGTCTCATCAAGGTTGGCAGCGAGGCCGACCAAAATTACCAAAATTACATACTACGAGGTGAGTATCCTGACAATTTGCCGATAGATTACAACTTGTTTCGTGCATAACTTCGTCCCGGCGCGGCACGCCGCTTCTAATAACGTGTACCTGCTGTCCGATGAGCGTTTCGAGCATTTTCGTGATCACGGATATAGAAAAAAAGGTTAATGTTGAAATTGCGATCATAAATGTTTACGAGCGAGAAACGCTTATCTTCACGAGGAGCGCACGGTGCTCGATACTTGTTATGCTTAATTATGCTAGAGAGGTACATGCATTAATGATCGTGATCTTAGGTCTACGTATACGTTATAGTACCGTTTACAAGATCGTGGAGAAAGGAGATTGCTTGATGAGCATCGAGACCTAAGTAAAGTTGATGAAATTGAATTAAAATTATATTCATCCTATAATCAGAAGTTTTCAAGTATTCTTTGCAAGCGGACGATTTTCACGAGTTTATACGGTATTTATTCTAAACACTATTGATGCTAGAATGTTTTTCATTTAGAAATGTTAAAACTATAAATATGTTTTTCTGAGAAATTTTTTTAGTGACCCAAAACTGGTAGGAAATCTAAATTTAATGGAATTCTGTCATTATTATAAGGCAATGTATACCAATTTTGTGTAAAGGAATTCGTTTTATTTAAAACTGTTAGTTTTTCATTCTCTTAATGTCACTCTTATAAAGGATGCTTCATTTTAAAGGGACGAATGCCGATTTTCACACGAAACAAAATATCGATTATTGAGCTTGAAAAATGGTTAACATTGCCTTTAGGACACGAGATTATAAATTGTAATATTCACGAGCACGGTACCAAGCAAATTAACCATTGAATGGCGAAATAGGGGTCTTTGATCTTTATCTAAATCTCTGCGTAACAGTAAACCCTGTAAGGACGTTTAGAGAGGTGTGCTCGTCAGGAGGGTCAAGTGAGTCAAGTAGAACCAAGGGGTATCAAGAGCATCGGTGTTGGTCAGTCACAAAAGAGGGGATTGATGATAGATAGAGAAAGGGGTGTTACAAATGTTAGAAGGGGAATGAAAGTGTGCCGAGAGTGGTAAAGGGCAGTCTGAGAGGAGCAAAAAGCATTCAGCAGGGGCGAGCATGTGTGTAGAAGATTATTGATATGAAACAAGTGAGAGAAGTCGGTCACCAGTAATTCAAAGTATCAAGATTGTATTAAGAAGGGTTAAGGGTGAAACATTTTCCTTCTAAATTCCGAGCAATAACAATCTCAAACTTTCTTTTTGCACATTATCTACTGAATCAATCTTCCTCTAATGTCTCAAAAAACTCAAATCGTTCGATTTAAAAAATATTACTTGTTAAAAAGTGTCCACTTAAAATATTTCTATTTCTATGATTTTTTAAATTTCATGGGTATGAAATTGGCATAATATCTCATACAGTATCTAAATATTTAGCAATCGATAAAATACCGTCACATTCACTAGTGTAATAATATTTTGAACAATGGTACTGCAATTTTAAAGGGCTAATTTTGTTGTTAGTTATTTTTTAAATTTCATGGGTACGAAATTGGCATAATACCTCGTACAGCATCTAAATATTTAGTAATTGATAAAATACCGTCACATTCACTAGTGTAACAATATTTTGAACAATGGTACTGCAATTTTAAAGGGCTAATTTTGTTGCGAGTTATTTTTTAAATTTCATGGGTACGAAATTGGCATAATACCTCGTACAGTATCTAAATATTTAGTAATCGATAAAAATACCGTCACATTCACTAGTGTAATAATAATTTGAACAATGGTACTGCAATTTTAAAGGGTTAATTTTGTTGCGAGTTATATAATCTCTATTTCTACCGACTACAGTGAAGAGCATGATTGCCCGGAACAGTTCTCAGATTCTCTCGGAAAAGAGCGAGCATTCGATCATGTTTGAAGATGTCTTGACGGCAAGCAGGTCGGCCCGTGGGGTCCGGAGCCGAGATTTCTCGGCAGACAGGAGGGCGTTGCACGTCTCGCTAACACCGATAAGATAATACGGTCGTAATGCGGGTAACAACACGTAACGAGGCGGCGCATCAGCGACGCGACGCGGGGGCTCTCTCTCTCCCGCCTTTATGCGACGGCGATACGCGCGTTTTCCGCGGCACGCGCATCCCCGACGCTGATGCAAGATGCATTCCCGGTGGAGCACGCGGGCAAACTGCGCCGTTAACGCGCGTCTGTGTGTTTACAAAAGCGACTGCGGCACGTAAGCAGCCTTTCGCGAACAGGGCTGTGCACTGCCTCGTGACTCCGCTCCGTGAAACCGCGACGCGTTGCAGATTATGAATGCACCCTTTCATCGTGCGCAAGATTCGAGTGCCTTCCTCACCCAGTCACTCTCTTCTCACTCAATTCTCTCTCTCTCTCTCGCTCTCTTTGTCTGGCCACCGCTCTGCTCGACGCAGCCCGGTCGAGTGCTTTGTAAACCTCCCTGGCCGAGCACAAGAAGACCAATTCCGCGTCCGACCAGATCGTTCCGCGCACACCGCAACCCACTTGTGGCTCGACCCTGTTCTCTTTCCAGCGGGGATGTTCGATACCGATTCGATTCTTTGGAACTGGGTTGTCCTGTCTCGTAACGGTATTTTTCTATATTTTCTTCTCTCTGGTATTCTCTGGCGCGACGTATTTTTTTTTTACTTTCTTCTTCCAAGCAGAGGAAACTCTCCCGAGATGCATAGATTGAAATTTTATTTGTATCAATTTTAATTTCATTTTGATTTAAGCTCTCCAGATTTCAGATCCGTAAATACGAGTTTATTACGCTCCCTTTGGTATTGTTCGACAAGACGCATTTTTTAGTTTCTTTTTCAAAATTGCAATTTTAATTTCTTTTTGATGTAAGTTCTCCAGTCTTCAAATCCGTAAATGAATCCATTTCGCTCCCTTTTGGTACTGTTCTACGCGACACATTTTGTAGTTTCGTCTTCCAAGCACAGTAAACCCTCCCGAGTTGCAAAAATTGAAAATTTATTTGTATCAATTTTAATTTCTTTTTGATTTAAGCTCTCCAGACTTCAGATCCGTAAATGAGTCTATTACGCTCCCTCTGGTATTATTCGACGTGACGTATTTTTTAAAGTTTCTTCTTCCAAGCACGGTAAACCCTCCCGCGGAGCAAAAATTGCAATTTTATTTGTATCAATTTTAATTTCTTTTTGATTTAAGCTCTGCAAACTAGAGATCCGTGAATGAGTTCATTTCGCTTTACACTTTGAAGTTCGAATTCTACAAAGAAGTAGAGAGTAACCTTTTTATAAATGGAGAATACAGGTGACAAACGATCTAAATGGGTTCCATGGAAATCAAGCCATTTCACCGACTCCAGATTTTACTAACAACTACTTTGGCCGATAACGCCTTAACAGACAACAATTTTGACCGACACGAATTTTACTGACAACGATTTTAGATTAGTCGTCGGTCAAATCTGGTGTCGGGGAAAGTGTCGGCCATTTCCATGGGTCCCGATTGAAATACATAGCCCACAGTTTTTGAAAGAAAGAATAGATTTAAGTACATCAAATTTAATTTCATTGGATCTGATTTGTACTAATTCTAAGATTTTTCAGCGCGGTACGAACTAATCGAGTTAGAAGGGTTGACTGTAAAGGTCTCTTTAAAACAATGGTCCTTTAAACACGGACCGCGACGTCGCTCGTCTTCGCTTCTTTCGAGACTTCTAGTGCATTGTGTACTGAGCCAGTTCGAGTTCCTCGAGAGACCTCGAGAGATCCAGCAGGAACTTTTTGATCGACTCGCGGAAAAACTGGTCCCGCCCGGAAACGAGGGGACGATTCTGTTTCGATCGCTGTTTCCTTTCACCGCCAGATACCCTCTCGATGCTTATTTCCTGTCGCGATCGGATACTCTCGGTTTTTCCACTCGTCGGAGTTCAGAGGTCTAGGTTCAGGATAATTAGATAAAAATTAATAGGAGAAACAAAACACCGTGAACAAAATCACTTACTCCAATTTGATGGGATTTTCATGGCCAACTTCTTACGATTCAATTTTCATGAAAGTAATTGAGCAGTTCAACGAAACAGTTAATCATTGAATAATAATCGTTTTAAGATAGTATTATTTTATGAAAATAAAATGATAAATAGATTGTGGGTTTTATACATTTTCGAGAGAAACGAGTTAAGCGCATTTTAGCAGTGGATAGATTAAAAGAATAGAAAAATATCAATATGCTAGCTGATTGCAATTATTAAAAAGGTAAATGAAATGTCTATGTGACTCCAGCTTTGTACATTTTTTATGCATATACACGGAGGATAAATAAGTGTAGAGGTTTGTGTTTTTCAAACGACGCGTCGGAATGTCCGAGAGGTTGAACGTAATTCTTTTACGAGCGTTCGCGAAGAGGGAAGCGAAACGGGCTCGGTTGTCGATTTAGATTAAGCGAATACCGCGCGGTTAAGAGTTCTCGATAAGCGCCGGTCGGCCAGGCTGATGGTTCGTGAAACAATTTGCCGTTTACGTTTATCACGTGCGTAAATCTAAGCTCGTTGGCGGCGTGTTGTCGCTGGCAGAAAGGCCGCTGTCTAATACAACGGAGATAGAGTGCGCGTCCCTTATCTTTCCGGTAAACAGGAAATTTATTACGTGCATCCAATCCTTCTGATCCGGGGCAGCCTAGACCGTGTCGACATCTTTTGTTGGCGTGTCAGGTTTGGTTGATTACAGCCACGCTTCTACCTAGTATTGGCTCATTAAAGTGCCGACGCAGTTTCGGCTTTCTGGGAGTGTTCCAATGGTAACTTTGATAAGGCGTTTCCCTAACTCAAGCGAAACGCTGGCTCTTGCTGGCGAAGTCGAGTCCCATCTCATCTGGATGATGCGAGACTGTCGATCAACTTTCAGAAGATTTACACATTGTTCACTTTGCCTTCTCCCAATAAGTTTGGCAACGAACGAATATTTTTACTCGTTAATAGATTGCAAATTTTTATGAATTACCTGTATAAGATGCTTCCTATGTGGTCCAGATATTAAAGGTCTGCTAATCATTTTCGATTTTATTAAGCGTTGTGCACTAAAAATTTAATTTCATTGAGTCAATTTTTTGAATAAAAAATTACTGTTAACTTAAGCTACGCTAAGAGGCGCATTAAGCCATTATGTAATATATTTAGCTATATAAACCACATCTGGTTTAAAGCATTAAATAAATAAATAAATAAATTGGATGGATAATATGTGAAACAGTAAACGATTAGAAAAATTGAAGAACATTATGTTGTATTCCGAATACTTAATATGTGTATATTTATTAAGTACAATTTCCAAGCGAAATACAAACTACAGATGTTATACAAAAAGACCTAAGTAATCTAGACAAGACTCGGTGAGTTTAATCAGAAGCGAAATAAGACTGAGAAAAGAATGCTCGCGAAAAGAAAAAATCAGCAGAAGATGTAGGTTTGGTTCTGTAAGATGGGGGTTGTTTTAGGTCTAGTGGTCAGTAAGGGATGAATCGTAGGGATGAAGTTCAAGGATGAGTAATAGAAGATAGGATGTCGAACTGTATACAATAATTACAGTATTTCCTTTCACGCGGTAAAGTCATTAAGGGATGAAATCTTTTTCTTCAGAATTAATGCAGAACATTTCTATATTGTGTAAATACAAATTTTAATCTTGCAGTGCTACGATGAAGCAAAATCTGTTACTGCTCTAACTTCTTTCGAACCTTTGTTGATTTACATTGTATACGTGTTTAAAATTGTTCTCAGTGTAACATATTGTAGTTTGAAGTTTTCTTTGAAATTCTCATATATCAATTGTTCTGTCTTGCGTATTTGTAAAAGAGTTCATAAACTGGACATTAATATCGCACATAAACTGTGAAGCGTTTTAGCAAGCACGGTAGCAAGGATCTCGTTGCAATCTGAATTTTGAGACAAAGCGACGAGGTTATAAAACACCTGTTCGGCCGAGTTGGAACAGTTACTGGACCCACGTGCACGATTAAGCGCGATATCGCCGAGACGGCTTGGCAACGCACGGTCCCCGCTTTTGCAACGAACTTGACACCAAAACCAACGTCCCCTGAAAAACGCGCCTACGTTATGTCACGGCCTCGAACGGTGCCAAGAGACCGGTCCTCGAAAGCACAACGGATTCCTGAAATTCTCGAGATTAGAAATTTCGACGATCACTCCAATCACTCTTATTCCATTCTAATTTGTTCCGAGTAAAGATTCAGTATCTGGAAATGCTTAGATCAGGAATCCTGGAAAGCTACACTGTAGATCGTATTATTTTCCTCTCCTTTAAAAAATGATTTTTTCGTCTTGTGGCTCTAATAATTTTATTAGTAGACTAGAGATTTTCATGCAAAACAAAAATTGTCTGGGATTGTTTCATGGTACAGTAACTACATAAACAATTATTTATTTCTTTATAATTAAAACTTTATACTTAAATTTTAAATGGGTATAATTATAATTTTTTAAAATGTTTTTCTGATTTCGGTTTGATCAACTCATTTTTATAACTACTTATAGTATACTTATTCCTTTAAACAGATATAATTAAGTCACTTAAATGTTTTTACTGTTTCGAATTTAATCAAATTTATTTCAATCGGTTTCAAAACATGCGATAATTTAAAATTTATGTGTTCTTAATCGATAGTTATGATTTAAAAAATAATTCTTGCTACAAGGATTCTTTCTTTTAATAGGTTTTAAAACAGCTACAACAAGTTCATTGATATTTCTAAATTCTATTAATATGATAACAGTTATAAATTGCAATTATTCATTTTTGTTTTAAATGCATAAAATTCATTATATATGAGTTTTGTTAGAATTAGATATCAGAGTTAGATAAATCTATGTTAGAATTGTCACAGTTGTGAAAAATAAGGTCCAACGCAAGGGCGCGCGCACGATCGCGGATTAACGCGAGACGGCCATAATTTTCCGCGCGAAAAATCCACCGACAGCCAGCCGACGTACGTTACGGTAAGCACCCTCGTGTTACCTTTTTCCCTGCGCCTTCTCTTCATCCTGTTTCACCTCCTCCGCCACCCCCGAGGAGCAAAAAGAACGGAGAATGGGTGAAAGGAGGAGGGTAAAATGGAAGAAGAGGAAAAAATAGTGGAAACTCCGACGACATTGCGTCCGACGGCACAGAAAACGTTCTCCCCCCTGTAATTTAGAGTCATAATCCGCGCGCGGCCCGGAAACGCGGTTTCTATGGATTCGGACGCTGACACCGGGATCTCTTCGTTTCATGGAATAGAGTCCCGGATCGATGAAATACGAATTCTTCCGCCTGGTAACCTGAATCTATTCTTGTAAATCAGGTGAAAGAGCTCTCGTACGATTTCATTCTAGGATCAATTCTACGCTAACGAATTTTATTCGAATTCCAGCATATTCCTCTTGTTTTGCTCGTCAAAAAACTCTCACCCCTCATCTATACTTATTTACCCACCCCTGTATATACATGAACATTGTATGAATTGGACAAAACCAGGAGTCAAATAGACACATGCATATTTTTCTATCCTTTTAATCGATCCATTGTAAATGAAAAATGTATAAAATCCACAGTCTACCAAAAAATTCTACCAGAAAATTAAACCTACCAAACTCTAAAAATGGCATTTTATTACATGCGCTTGGAGACAAAAATGTGTATAATCATTTCCAGTGAGAGCATCATTATAATTGAAATAATTGTAACATAAAATGATAAAATTTAATCAGTTTCAAGTAGAACCGAATCAAAAAAAGCAGCAAATCCAGCAACGAGATAGAACAATCACGGAACAAACGAAGGCGAAAATTGTTTAAAGAAGTCGCGTGTGTAATACTCCAAAATCCGTACGGGAAATAACTATTCTATTCCCACTCTAAACAATCAAAACGTTTTCGTGCGATCTCGTTCGATGATCCGCGAGTCCGAATACCGGTAAAACTATACGGTAATGGTTCGATTTCGATTCACGGCGGAAACAAGATCTCCCGGGTTTTTTCGCAGCCTGTGTGTTGCTTTTTCTTCTTTTATTTTTGTCGAAATCGGGACAGATCGATGCCACGGGTTTTACGCCACCGATGAAAATATGCAAATATCGAGTCGCGCGATTTTACGTTGATCGCGGCCGATCAAACCCGGTGAATTCCTATTTGCGCGTTATTGCTCGCAGTATGCATGCCGGGCGTGCTGCTCTCTGATTTGCTTGCTTCCGTTGCCGCGGGAAAATGCGGCCGCGCGGTCACGATTCAAAAGCAACGATCGTCCCGTATTATCGCGACCAATTTTCGCGGCTTTGTGGCCCGCGCCCGCGAAAATTCTATGAATTATCGTGCGGAAGACGTGCCGCGCGTTCGAGCTACGCGCGGAATTTCGCGCTGTAAGCCAGACGAGAGCCGATCCTTCACCGCCGCTCGGTTTATCTTCACCTGTTTTGCTTCCGGGTATCTTCTCTGGGAAGATACCGACCCTCGAACCAACGAAGTGTACGACGCAGAAGGTTAAACTATTCTCCTACCTTCGGTGTTGGCGTTGGTTTACGAAGAATTATTGTGAAGTAGCTTGAACCATTTTTTAAATCGTAACTCTCGATTAAGAACACTCATAAATTTTAAAT
>CM052339.1:9470261-9541094 GCA_028455595.1 Lasioglossum vierecki | reverse complement strand
TAAACGAGAGAGTCTTACCCCAGAGAAATTCATTGTTTAAAAATTAGTACAGATTATAAAGGAAAGAAAATGATAATTTTGGGATTATTCTTAAGAAGTCCGATAAGAAGATATAAAAGGGTGTTCCGTTCATTGGTACGCGAGTACAGTTTCTTGGAAAGGGCCATTATCATTATTTACGATAGTTTTACAGTGAACTCGAGCGGCGGCAGTCGAGACGCGAAACAAGAACATCAGCCGGCGAAGGAGTTCCAAGCACCTAGCCATCGGTAAACACTGCTTTATCGGCGATAAGGGCTGTTTACCGCGATTACCTGCGCGTCTACTTGTACACGCTTGCCAGAGAACTGGTTAATCCACTGTGGCCAGATAATTAATTGTCGCGCAGCTATGCGCGGCGCTCAATTAGAACTTGTAGTCGCGCGCCGAGTAAATTATAACTTTTGACACGACCGTGTTACGTTCCGTCTACGTGTTGATAATTTGTTCGCGAATAGTTATTGTTGCGTAATTCGGGCCGGTTTCCGACGGTTCCGTTATTTCCGCTTCCGCGACCCAACCATTTTTGCGGAGGCTTGCGGAACGGAAGCCCCTCTCCATCTTTGTTTTTCGTCCGGTTGTCTGTAAAATTTCGAACGAACTAGCAAAATATAAATCGCGACGCACTCGTTTGCTCGCCAATCTTGCTTTATTTTTTCTGAATATATATATTAACTTTGAATTAAATATAAAATTGATAAGCGAATGGGTGTCTGAAAGAAGGACCAATGTCTTTTTTGTTTTAATTTTATGGGAGCGCAATTTTGAACTCAAACGTGAATTGCAATAATTTTTAAATAATAATTTATTTCCCCATGCTGTAAATAACAAAATATATCAAAGATAGTAAGATGTACAAAATATTGTAAGAAAAGTACTTTGATGTTAAAGCAACATTAAATAATAAATAAAATAAACGCCAGCTGAAAATGACATAGATATTTCTTACGGTTTATTTTTATTAAATGTTAAATTGTCTATAGAATTTAATAAACTTGGCATTGTGGACATCCATTCAATTATGAAATACGAAAGGAAATTGATTAAATCTTTTGAAGTTATTTCGTACCAGTGTTATCATTCTGTCACCAGATTGATATCGGCCTAATGTAGATGATCAATTTAGCTGGATCAGATGCAAAAGGAATACTGTACGCTATTAAATAGAAAGTACAGTGTGGGTGTTTGTGAAAAAAAGAATCAATTACGTCGGAACGGCGCAGGACCGCGTGTGCCGCACAAAAAAATGATCGAAACTGATCGCGACCGGACCATGGAATTGATGGGTTTTACCACCCTGCCATGCCGGTGGCAACTCCGGCGGAGAACGCGACAAAAGCTTCTCATTGGATATTTGCGTTCACTGTCGGTCTGGTGACGCTTTTTTCCCCGGTGGTTTTGCCGAAAAAATTGTAGTGTGGGTTAGTTTCCGTTGTTTGGGAAGACAAAGGGACTGTCATGGTTATGATTCATGTGAAATTGATGAAGCGCCACCTGGTGTGTGTATATTTAAGCCGCTCCCAAAAAGTTGGACGTTCTTCGAATGTTAGTTCGCTCGGACCATTCTTGCTGACATCATTTTGGTGTTCATCGAGTTGGCTCAATCCGCAAAATTATTTAACACAAACTCGTTATGCTTGGATTTCGGACTTCATGCGAAATAAATATTTTTCTAAGTCGATCTTGCAAGAATGGAACTGGGACAGTATATCTTCTTTTAACAAGTTCAACGAGTCAAAAGTTCCAAAATTTATGGATTATATTTTGGTTAAACTTTCACTCGGAATAGTTGGAAATTTTTGATCCCCTATAACAGTTTCAGTGATTAAAACGTCCTTGCCCCGAAAAGTGTAGAAGAGCAAAGAAAGTGTATATTTTCTGTATGGCTACATTTGTTTTAATGCTAAAATATTGATTACAAACTAAACTTACTAAAAAGAAACGCACGCCTTGTTTAAATGCCTAGTCTCATTCAGCGTCTCCTTTCTAAACGTAAAAATGTCGAAAAGTGCCTGTAATTATTGAGTCTTGAGCATCGAGATTGCAAATGTAGGAATGTAACTAGGCACTGAGGTATTAACGCCGCCGTAGGGTATCCTTAAGACTGACTCTCTTATGTTTCTGTTGGAACAGCCCTCGGTCAGGTGATGCTTTATGTGGATGGTATGAACGGTGTGATGGAACATGGTCAGACGGTCCAGTGGTTGTACACGTTGATAGCCAGCCGTTTCCGGTTGGTAGTGAAGACTGCCCTGAAGCTGTTGCTGGTGTTCGTTGAGTACGTCGAGACGAACAGCCTTCTGCTAGTCAGAGCGGTGCGATCTGTGGATACGTCCAGAGGCATGATACCCTGGACGAACGTGATGAAGCTGCTGAAGGACTACGACGCCGCGGACACGGAGCTGCTGATCTATGCCACCACATTGGTCAATAAATGTCTGAACGGTATACCAGACCAGGACACTTACTATGATCAGGTGGACTGCTTAGAGGAGCAAGGGATCGAGGGCATCATTCAAAGGTACATGTCCAAGCAGGGCACCGATCTCGATCTGCTCAGGCAGTTCCAGATCTACGAGGCGGTGCTGCATCACGAGGATGGGAACGACAGGGGATCGCCTATTCGGCAGCTGGACGACAATATCAGGTAGCTATTTTGTAAAATAGTCCCTTAACCCTTTGCACACGGAGCTATTTTAACTCCAAACATTAAACATTCCTTCAGACCTAAAATATGTACATTCCCTATGATTTTTTAACCCTTAGCAATCGAGATGCACGCCTCTGAGGCGTCACTAAAAATTGCTGTACTTTTTTAAGTAATTTTTTTAGTAATTTTTACTTTAAGTTTAAGTAATTTTACTTTAAATAATTTACTTTATTATATTACTTTAGTATATTACTTTAGTAATATTACTAATTAGTGTATTACTAGTATATTACTTTAAGTAATAAAACTTTAAGTAATTTTAAGTAATTAAGTAATATTATTTAAAATATTGTTTACATTATTAGATACGTCAGTATCCAACCAATTACTAAACATTTAAGTATTGTAGGAGATATTATATCAATTTCATATCTAGCAAATTTTAAAAAATCATAGAGAATGGGAATATTCTGGGTCAGAAGAAACATTTGATTTTCGAGTTAAAATAGTTCCGAGTGCAAAGGGTTAAATTTGGTAGATGCGAAATTGAGACTATACCGCACGCAATACGTAAATTGATTTAGTAATTGATTGATATCGATATATTTCATAAAGTAAACAATATTTTGAATAGTGGCACAGCAATTTTCAGTGGCACCTCTCAGTGCACTTGTGTGCCGAAATATTTTTAAGCTAGAATACTTCAAAGTAGATTCTAAAGGCATATTTAAATGTTAATTGTTTTTTGTTGCTTTGTTTACGTTAGAGGAACTAAGACGTACCAGAGAATACTGTCTTGAAATTGAGATATTTGAATTCAAAAATTAAATATTGGTGCTTGTAATTATAATTTTCATCTTCTCTTGTTACAAATAGGTCACTAATAAGTGACACAAAGCCGGGGATACACGATAGGTCGAAACTAATTTTAAACAATTCAGCCATGGAGCTATCAACTGATCCTCTCTAATAGCGTTCATTTCCCGAACTCATTACATCCATTGAACAATCAAATTCCGGATATCTTCTTGAACGACACCTGTGGTTTCATTGAAACGATCATGGCGAGTATCATGAGATGGCAGAGCCGTTCCAAAATGTAAAATCTCAGCTTCGGAATTTTATGGATTCAAAAATGATGAGTGAGATACCTTTTTTAAATAAAATGTTCATCTGGGAATTTCTTTATATCGAGTTACATACGAATTCATGATCTACCGCTGACGTAACTAAACCAGGCTAATTCCAATTAATCGGACCAATCAAATCTTGAGATAATTAATGCGAGATCAGGCTTCACCTAATAGAGACGAAATAACTATCTCGCGTCAAACACGATCTAACCAACGTTAACTAACTAACCCAGATATAACATAACTGGCGTAAACTAGCTAATCCAAGCTCAACACAGCTAACGCAATCTAACTATCGTAGATTAAAGCAAGCCTTACTACTTAATCGACGTACTTTGACCCTGGCCTAATTAATCCTGAGCTTAGCCATCCCGGCTAAGCCAAGAATCTCTATCATAACGTATACATTTTAAACAATGTCTTTCAATAGAATCGTGTTTTAAAATATCTCGGTAACTAATCATTTTACTATCCAGAGACCAATGTATCTATGTCAAAAAATATGTATTTCCATTTAAAGAGGAATTGTAATGGTCAATTACGACGCATACACCATTGCGCTTTTAAAAAACGTGGTTCTGCGGATGTAGTGCCCTTTGAATCATTCGTCTTCTTTGACATGTTTGTGCAACTGCACTGCTAACAGAGTTACAATCTGAATCAATGGGACAGGCTACTATATAGTGTTTTAAATACAGTTAAAACAAAATAGTAAGTTAAAAATATCATTTTCTTATTTTTTTTTGTAATATTTTGAGGGTCTCTTTAATCACTTTTATGGCGAGAATGATATTCAGCTCCAACAAAAAAGCTCTGGTACGAACTACAGTATTTTATTCATAGTAAACGTCGCCGAGAAATGAAAACATAGCTAATCCAAATTTCCAACTTCTTTATTTTTCATTATTTTTTGATAGGACTTCAATGGCCGTATTTGTGGCATTTTTCTAATAAAAATCATACCAAATATGATATAATTCCGATGATATTTACTTGTGTAATAGACAATTAAAGTTTCGAGCTCAAGTGAGGTCCCTTTCTTTCCCATACGCTATACTTGTTCGCGCCCGAAACATTAATTGTCTATTACACAAGTAAATATCATCGGAATTATACCATATTTGGTGCGATTTTTATCAGAAAAATGCCACAAATATGGTCATCGAAGTCTTATCAAAAAATAATGAAAAATAAAAAAGTTAAAAATTCGGATTAGGTGAACTCACCGATATACCCGAACCGTATGATGTCAAGGAGGTATACCTCGCAGTAGTGGGGATAGATCTGGGACATTTACAGGTCAGACTCTTGGGACATTTATGGATAAAATACTGTACACTGCAAAGAGTCGAAGACTAGCAACATCAATGTACACGTCTCACAACATCTTTGCCCCGTAGGAAAACGCTGAGGAACCGTAAATCTTTGGTGGACTCTCACGAGCGTCGGAAATCCCGCAGACACTCGACAGGAACGTCACCGTTGTCGATGTCCTTGAACGCGCGGCTCAGTCCTCGGCTGAACCATTCTCTGGGTCTGAACTCGCTGAACAACACTTTGAACTCGAGCCTGCCGGATGATGACGACGAGTCGAGCAGTTCTCAAAGTTCGCAGGGTCACCTGGGCGAGGTTCAGTTGAACGGCAGCTACAAGGAGAATAAAGGTAAGACCCTCGTTGTTCTGGCTGCAAAGATCCAGCTGCAAAGAACCGGCTGCGAGAGGAATAGGTCCGCTCCCCCCTTGGTTTCGCTTACGCGTGTCATCGATAAGCGGCCGCAAATCCGCTCGTTAACGATTCGACCGCGCCGATGAATACGAACTTCGTCGTTGACGAGCGGCAATTCCGCGTTAACCATGCCGTCCCTCTCCCGGGAACAAGACCTTGCGGTTTCTAGTTCCCCCGCGTGTTACGGATAAAACTGAGTGGAGCCGGGGTCGGAAAGCTCCGCTCGAAGGGGGACCCTGGGCAAGGACGTTTATTCCGTCGCGGAAAACACACTGTCGGTCAAGTGCGAGATCACGGGGAACAGTCTCTCCGGTCCTAGATCACCTGTTCCCTCATTACCTGAAAACACGGTGCGTGGCTTTTCTTTACTCTAATGGTGCTGTTGACTTCGAACCGTTGCGTCGTCTTCGTGTGTTTTAGAGAGTTTGTAGTTCGGAACAACACGTGAGCTTCGCCAAGATCTGCTGTCGTACTGTGCTTTTGTTGTACACTGTGATTCTTCGCGCAAGTGTATCGTTTGGTTCTGTGAGCTTCCTGTTTTCGGTTAGGAAGGATCTAGGAATAGTTACATAATAATTACATAAATTCAAACTCTAAGGTAAAGGTGACATTTAACCGTGATCCACTCAGAACTTTTTAGAAATTAATAAAAATAACATGCTAGTATTACTTTATTTTTCAAAATAAAATTGTTTCCGCTTCATATACAAAATTTTTTATATAAATTTCCATCATATAAAAATTTTCATAATAATTTATGTATACATCAAAAGTATTACAATAATTTTTATTTCAATTACAGAATGATAATAAATTACAGAATTCCAACTCGTCACTAATTATACGGTAACTGGTACCTTTACCGTATTGTTACATGTAGTTTTCCATCAATAATTTATAAGCACGCATCGAGAACCTTGTTTGATCTGCCGCGAAAGTCGGATCAGGAATGATTGACGCCACTAGAGGTTCATCGATCGATTGTTTCGCTGTATCGTGATGGGGAAAAGCGCGAGGAATGGCGACCGTGACGAATCGAATTTGTAGGAACCATTTTCGAACGTTACGACTTGTGTGTCGCCGGCTATAAATCAATATAAAGATCAAATCGGCGCGGTTCCGTGGGAATGAACACGAGTGAACGTAGACGAAACGGATCGGCTCGGTAAACAGTAAATTATACGTCGTCACGGGTGATGATCGGGGGCCAGTATGTGTACCAGTGGCGAACAGCTAAGAAAAGAAGTGATTTACTGCGGGTTTCAGTGGACGTCGGCGTGACACCGGCGTTGAGACGCCGACGGGAGCGAGCCGAGAGACAGAGGAGCTTTATCAGAGAGCAACAAGAGGCTACGGCGACTATGCGAGCGTCCGTGGGTCATTCGGACGATCAGGAAAGTTAGTATCTTTCCTGTCTTTGAATTCCTCATTTTCATCCATTTACGACAACAATCAGTAGGCAATTTAGAGTAATTTAAAACAGCAAAAATTTTACAAATTTCTGTTTCACACCAGTTTCTTAAAATTCAAATTGAAAATTTTTGTTTAGATCTCGTGCAATTTTCATCACATTATGTACTCGAATGAATAAATTTATCGAATCAATTTCGATGTATGCAACTTCATCGATTCAATAATTATAAAAAATATAAAATCTGTCATTTGACTGAGGGCACCAGTAAAAATTTTGATACGATTAAATTCTCTATTCCATAAATCGTAAAAAGCTCAATCGTTGTATGAGAAAACATGTTCAATTTTATGTGCACTATTCTATGTAAATAGATTACATAGAATAGAAATGATCAGAGTTGAAGAATTGTTTGATTTCGGAATTAAAATTGCTTTCAAAGTGTTAATAGTATGTGATCCACGTGGCACAGGATGTGTTCATTGCATTTCTTATTTTAAAAGAAGAGTCAGCGATACATGTTGATACATTGCATTTCCTGTTGACTCCACGAAGGTCCTTTCCCGACAAACGGACTGCGTTACACGAACGGTACGTCGTACGACCGAAACGCGGACTCGCCCTCGAATAAGTTGTCCAGGACGAACAGCAGGAAGGACTTGACGCCCCTGATGAATGCCGCGAACAAGCTCGACTCCGAGGAGAAGAAACCATGGTACGGGAAGAGCCCAGACGAGGGTGTCGAGTGCGACGAGGGCAATCACACCGACGAGGACGAGGATCGTCGAGTGGTTTTACAGCTGAAGAGGGAAGGAACCGTCAAGGATCTCACACAAAAGCTGGCGGCTCAAAATCTTATACCCAGCAGTCCGGTCGAGGAGAAGGTCTCCAGGTAATTGGACCATGTGTCAGATCGTATCGATTCAGTCTCTCCACGTCATAACTACACTGCCAATGTCTAGACTTCTCTTAAACCACCCTGTCTATCATATAACATATGATAGATTATTTCACTGCTGAATACAATGAATATGCTAAATAGAAATTAATTATCACTGCATCTAACAGTTCGAGTGATACAGACTCGAAGAGAACAAATTTTTTATTAGCCTTCGGATCTTTATACAAAATAAAAATTGTCTCTACTGTTTGCAAGGAATAGAAACCAAACAGAATGTTATTTTCTCTCGATAATTTTTAATGTACATGCATCTTCAATTTTGTAAATTGTCGTACAATCTCGAATTCCATCTAATTTTGCTATAAATACATAAAGATCCACAGTTTATATGCTATAAAAATAAGTATATGTTATTTAAAACAGTAATAGAAGAATTTATGAATTTCCACGTATTATCTTGATCTTGTTAAAGTTATCAAGAAAAGAATGGCAATTTATTTGGCTTGCGTTTCTTACAATTGATGCAATCAATTTCTATTTTACATAAAAAGCTGCAGTCTAATGACTGGCCGTAAGTGTCGAACCATAATTGGCTACATCTGTCCACAGCATTGGTTTGCTGCAGGCAACTCGGACCTCGAAAAGCTTCTTTATACCATTCAACTAATTCAGCAGGAAAGATCGACATTCATGAGCAAAGTTCTACCGCATCTTTGACCGTGATTCTTCGATTTCAGGATAGGGGACATGAGCGGTCTGATCTCGAAAGCGAAGGAGGGTTTGGCGAAGTCGAAGTCAAAGGCGGACGTGTTGAAGTCACCAACCAGCGACAACCTGCCGAAGTTGCAGGAGACAAAGAAATCGGAGAATGAGCTTCACTGGGAAGAGCTGGTGAAGAAGTTAAAGAGACCGTTGGCGTTGTGCGACCTCGACTTCACGGATTTGAATACGGATGACGAGGTCGACGTCCTCGGCCCGGTGAACGTGACCAACGGGGTGCCACCACCTCCTCCGCCAATGGTGCCGCAGACAGGTGGCTCCCGAGCACCGCCACCTCCGCCCTTGGGAGCCAGATTGCCCCCGCCGTTGCCCCAGGCGCCGCCGCCCCTCTTCGGAGTGAACTTCAAGTCGCCGAGGTCGACGGCCGCGAACGAGACCAGCAACACGCCAAAGAGTCCGCCACCGACCTTCACCAAGAAGAGCAAGAAGACGGTGAAGCTGTTCTGGAAGGAGGTCAGGGACGACCCCATCATACTATCCAGGCTCGACAAGAACAAGATGGTGTGGGACGAACTGTCCCCCGTGCCTGTCGACACGCAGAAGCTCGAGCATCTGTTCGAGAGCCGCGCCAAGGATCTCATCACCAAGGTGAGCGATTGTACTTGTTTGCTCTGGCCGCCGCTACCCTCGCGAAAGCTTTTCTTCGGGTCGCAGTATTAACCATCAGAATCGTTTTCGACGACGGATAGGTTTATTCGGAAGCTGGGGTTACACACTGTCTAACAACTCTTCAGAATTCTTGTATGTATCGATATTCAATGGAGTTTTATAGATATTCGTTCGACATTTTGAATTTAAGATTATGAATGATGGAAGGGAAGGTCTCCCGATTTATATTCTAGATATCTATAAGTGAAATTTATTGGTTATTGATACATAAAACATGCGACGGACGGGGTTATTGATTTAAATTAACCTCCGGGGTACTTAGGCGAAGCTTTTTCAATTTTAACATTCTGCTGACATTCATGGGAAGTGCTGGAAGGAGGGACATCTGAAAACTTACGATAGCTTAGAACTCTGTGAAGTGGTTCTTTTTGTTTTTAAGTTGATGATTAGTTTGACGCAAAGGTGCAAAGATGCATTGGTATTAATCATACGTCAGAACTGAATTCGTAAACTGATATTTCCGACGGCTGTGTATGGACTCTCTAGAACAAGAGGAGCGAAACATGGTGGATCAGTGCCACAAAGATATTTATATAAAAGTCCGCACCTCAGGGTATACGTCATTCGACGAATGCAGTTTCACAAACGTTCATATCCGAGCCATATATGCGATATTTCATTCGGCACGAAAAATCCATTATTCCTTTATCGAAGTTTACAGGGCGGTCTGTCGCATCAAGGTTATTTAACATTAATCTCCAGTCCATCACTTCCGGTCGAGTAGCGCGAGCGTAGTTCATTTCGCGAAATATCTCGCGTGATATATTTCTTCCGTCATATTGAAGGGATTAGGGGTTGGGTCCTCTGGAATCCTTGAGCCATTCGCAATCGAGGACACACGAGCCGACCGGCGTATTCTAAATCTGTCGACCGGCAAAATATAATTGGATTTCGACCGTGCTTCGGCGTCATAACTTTCGCGTCCGCGTGGGAACAATGGACGTTGCAGGATTTAACTTCCGCTCACCCTCTCACACCTTCTCTCTCGCTCTATTACCCCTCTTACTCCCTTTTATTCTGCCATCCTCATCCCTCTCTCATTGTCTGCTTTCCATTTCTTTCTCAAGCTCTCAAGCCCCATAAGCTTTGCTTATTTCACTCTGGAACTTACATTCTCCCAAGTTCTGTAGAGCTCAAGCTCCCAAGTTCTTAAGCACTCCAGCTTCCAAGCTCTCAAATCATCAAGCATCAAAACTCCTAAGCTCCCAAATTTCTATGCTCCAAGATTCTGAACTCCCTAATCCCTAAGCTCCCAAGTATCTATGCCCCAAGTTCCTAAGCCCCCAAATTCCCATGCCCCAAGTTCTTAAGCTCTGTAATCCCCAAGCTCTCAAATTCCCATACCACAAGCTTTTTAACTCTCTAGTCCCCAAGCTCCCAAATTCTCACGCCCCAAGTTCCAAAGCTCCCTAGTCCCCGAGCTCCCAAATTTCCATGCCCCAAGTTCTTAAGCTCCCAAATTCCCAAGCTCTCAAGCCTCCAGCTCCCTAGCCCCCAAACTCCCAAAGCTCTCAAGTTCTCAAGCTCCCAAGTCCTCAAGTTCTGAAATTCTCAATGTCTCTCTCTCTCTCTCGCCCCAAGTTTGTCTCTCGCCTAAAGTCGTTGGAAAACTCCTTGTTCCCAAAGCTCCCGCGGATTCTCAAAACTCCATTGGGGCGTCAGGATGTTTAATTACTGCGAGGGAATTCCGCGGATGGGTAAAAAAGACGCTACCGCCGCCCTGTCTCATGAATCTTCGGTTTTCTTTGTTTCGGGCTCCCCCGGCGCGTTGATCACGAGGCGGGCATGTCCAACGTCGACGTTAGTCATTCCGCGGCCGGCGTTTCGTTAAACCGCGACGCGAACCAACGAGCTAGCTCTTGGGCTCCCGGCATTGCACCGGCCCGTATCCGCCGTGAGAACCTTTTCATCGCGCGGAAATTCCACAGCTCGACCACCCGCAATCCTGAATACACAAAGCTACGTGGCTGGTTAACCGGATCGCTGGTTCGGGGCTTCGCCGGCGAGGTTAAAGGGGATGAAACGTTCAAACCTGCTGGGTCAAAGGAATCATTCTTCATAGTCGCTTTTGAGCGTCATGGCGACCTACTGTTACGCCGGATTTTCACGGTGAAAGTGACGGTGGTTCTAGCATTCTAGCAATACATACAATAGGAATTGTCTAGAATATCGCGAGTTAAACAAGCGTTATGCGAATCAGGAATACGTCGATAATTATTCGACAAAATTTTACCGATACAATGAGGGTAGTTTTCGGAAACAAACAGGAATCATCAACGTTTCTCCGAGGAAATGCACCACTGTGCGACTGCTTTGACCCGATGTTATAAGGCAAATGGTTAATCCGTCGTTGAGGACCATACGAAGATTCCATTAATACCACTTACAAACGTGTAAACGCTAAAGCTTTCGCTCGAACAGGGATGATAGGGCCAGGAAGCGTGTTAAGGCTTCGGTCTGTCGATGCCTTTGACATGGATTACGCGTTTAATCCGGGACCTTTAGCAGGTGGGGGTTAGCTCGTCCCCTTAAACCGCTTTGCCCTTAAACGGTTCTATTTTCGATTGCGTATAGAATAACACAGAGCGAGTCGCGTCACTTCTCCGTGTCCCGTTGAATCCCGGGAGCTTTCGCGCTCGCGCGTCTTTCGCCGACGAGGGTGCAAACGTTTGTCGAAGCTTAAGAGGATAAAAATCCCGTTGCTCGTTTTCACTCTCGCGTTCCCCTTTACCTTCATCGTGAAGTTCGTTCTTGCATCTGCGGGAATCCGTCTATTCTAACTCCGTCTAGTCTGTTTATTATTTGATCGTTGAGAAAATATAGGGGTTGGTGCGAAAATAATTGCGGTTCTTGTTCTGGAATTTTATATTTGCACAGGGCATACAATGTAGTCGTCATTATGATTATTTTGAAATGTCTACTTCTGGTTAATTTAAGAAAAAAATGCTTCGTATAACATATGATTTATTCCTAAAAATTAGGTTCATTTTTTTAAATGACACATAATGAATTCGCCCAACAACTGGTAAACATTTTTCACGTAATAATAGTCTCTTTCTGATCCCTTTATTGATTTTGAATTTGCTTTTCTGTGGTCGTCGTTATATGATATTAGAGGTGTTACAATATTATTCACGATGCTTCAGACTTTTTGATGTTCAACCTCGTTGTCTTAGAATTCTAGAACGCGAACAATAACGCATTGAAAAATTCCTCAGAGTCGGTACGAGGTGCGGATGTCGCCCCTAAAGGGTTAGTATTCACCTGGCCGATTGTTTGCGCATTGTCAAGGGGACGAAGTTGAAGTTTCTTCGCTTTGGAGGAATTCTAAAGCGGAACAGCATTTTCCTTCTGTCGGCTGGCGGTAGTAGAATGGAAAATATTACGCTGTTGGTCAGCTACGAATGTCAACGAGCTCAAAGGATTTGCGTCCCTCCTGTCTTCGCCTCTTCTTTCCTCCTCGTTGTTGTCTCGTCCCCTTTGCGTCCGGTGGTTCAGCGATGAGCTCCTCGAGTGTAAAGAAACGACTTTGTCGCCATATAGTTGGCAACGTTTCTTACGTATTATTTTCGCGCGTTCGCCGGTCACGAGATTTTTTACTCGGATGCCTTCCGCCGGGGTGCAATTAGGAAAAGAGGGTACTCGGCTTGTGAAATACACATGAAAGGAATTGTTTAACGCGGAGAAGAAGCGCGAATTTCTGATTGCGTCGAGATACTGACAAAAAGAATGCACAATTTTTCAGTTGAACAGGGTGAGAAGGGAAGAATTGGTAGAAAAAAGGGTAGGAATACGAGGTACCTATTTTACTTTTTAATCTACAAATTCTCCGAATAGATATAAATTTAAAAATCAAATTAATAGAGAAAGTAATAAGACGGTTACAATTACCAGTAAAATTTATGTTATTTTGCAATAATCACACGCGTGTTACGATAGTCCTACTGAAATTGTTAAAGGAGCAAGGAAATTCATCTAACATATGCGGAAATTATTTATTTTAAAAATCCCCAGTTTATTTATTAGCATGTACGAATGCACCGTTGAGATTCTAGTGTAAAACTGCAGGTGAAATAGGAATCTGTGGTATAAGCTATCATAAATCATACTGATTAAGTGGCGCGACTTGGAAACTTCTGTTTAATACATTCTGTGCCGTTGCATCTGCGTGTCGCATACGTGGTTAGACGTCGCATTGATTCTCATTAGCGTCGCCGTCACAGATACATCACACTGATGATTTGTCATTTCCCGGTCACCGTATGAATAATTAACACCGGAAAACTGGAATACATTGTCGAATGAAAAATTCACGGCGTTAAAACTTCTTCGTCACTTGTAATTGAAATGACAGACATTTTTTGCATTTGTAGCCTACGAACCTCTACATCTACTTTTATTCGGTAATTCCATTCTGAAAGAGAATCAAATTCCGGCTAATTCGAGGAGCGGAAACGGGTTGAAAATGTTGAATTCATGCCTCCCGAATTTCTGTGCTACATTTCCTAAAAAGCAGCGTTACATTCAACAACATTGCGATTACATTTAACAATGCAATAAACTTATCACTGCGGTGTGGCAATTTATCGCGTAAATTTTTCTTGAATCTAAACAAATATGCAACATAAAATGACCAAGTTATATTTTTTTCATAATTAATTTTACACGTATGTTATCTACAAAGGAATACGTTCATCTAATTTTTATATGCAGTGGTATCTAGACAAAGTTTTAAAAGATTAATTATCTCAATTTTCATATAAAGATTGGCTTCCGAGCCCTTTAAATGCAGGCGCAGAATAAATAAAAATTGTTTTTCTTGAATCTAAACAAGTATGCAACATAAAATAGCCAAGTTGTATTTTTTTTCATACTTAATTTTACACGTATGATATCTACAAAGGAATACGTTCATCTAATTTTTATATGCAGTGGTCTCTAGACAAAGTTTTAAAAGATTAATTATCTCAATTTTCATATAAAGATTGGCTTCCGAGCCCTTCAAATACAGGCGTAGAATGAATAAAAATAGTCTTTCGCCATACAGAACATTATCGGCACCGAAGCATCTCTAATTACTGCATCTGCGAAAGAAGGGGCGAGAAAGTGGTTAAAAGGATATCGTCGAAATTGCAGAGGAAAAGACGTTCAATATTTGCAACGTTAAATCCGCGGAGGCAATTGACGCTCTAACGCGACGCTTCCGTCCTCGCGTGCGAACGATCATCTCGATAAAAAATCGAAATCGAATCACGTTCTCTGGCGGACGGCGCGTCATATCGCGCGGGCATTAATTCCTTGGCGGTCGCGATATCGGCTGTTCATTTCTCGGTCACGCGTTTCTCCCGCCGCGTTTTCCCATCGGGAAAACCGTAGGAAAATTTTTCATCGCGTCCATAGTCGACCGCGTTCGAAGATTCCGCTTGAACGGGTCTCTCGGCCTGTCGTTAATTACTCCCGTAATTACATGCCGGTTTTATCTCCCCGTTCTTTCCGCGCTGCGACTCGTCTCGAGCCAATGGCGACCACCTCTGACACGACTCTTGACAAATTCTCTTGGTAAATTACTTTGAATTCGTTGAAGAACGAAATTATAATTTTAAACTAGTAGGGCCTGCAGCTATTAATGTTTTTTATTTTGTGCGTGCTTCTACAAGAGCCACGCAAAGAACTTTCCGATTCATTAGTTGTAGTATATTATTATCATTATTAAATGTAAAATCCTCTCGTCTAAATTGCATTGTTGAATCAACTTATTTCGAAAAAACTAAAAAGCTACTGGACCAAATTTTTACTTAGTTACTTAGTTACTTACTTTTTTAGATAACGTTAACGAAATATTTTGATAACATACACATACGAACATTTTACTGAAAATAGTCTAAAATGACTCCAGTGACCTTAAAACGTGAAGGTTTGCTAAAAAAATCGATTTTCGTGGTCATTACAATAACTTCCATATAAATCGTTAAGTTAATAAAATGCAAATGATTTCTTTAATCTCAAAACGTTGTTCCAATTAAAAACAAACATTTCGTTCGATATGTTACCAGGCAACGTTACATTCAATAGAGTTTTATGGTCTTACATCATCAACGTTCATTTTTAGGTCGGCCACTTTTAAAAAGCAACGAGGAGGATATGAAAGACTCGATATTAAAGCGAAGTTGCAATTGATTAATTGCGAGGGCCACGAATTAATTTCTACTGGCTAATACGACGTCGCCTTTTCGTACCAGCTTTCTATCCTTTTATACTATGCTTCTTCTTTTTCCTCCTTACAGTTCTTCTTCCTTCTCACTGTTCGTTCTTTGAACTTCTAAATTCAGGCCGGGGTCCGGTAATAATTAGTGCTGGCTAAAGAGTCCGACGAGACTTCCGCAAGATAGAAAGGGAGATGATGAGAAAGAGATCGAGTGCGCAGGGGATGAAAGAAAGACGGCGTGAATCGAGAAAAATTATGGAACACCCGACGGCTTCACAGGGCAAAGAGAGAGCGAGCAAATAATGCCGGGAAGGCTCTTCGGCACGTTCTTAGTTGTCTCAGGTTTTTTTCTTCTTTCGTTTTGTTTCATTGCGAATTTAATGAAGCTCGATGGGCCCGGAATTTGCTCTGTAAATATTGGTTATAAATATTGACTGCCTAGCAGAGTCGCCGGATCAGGAGAATTCGTTCTTCCTCTCCCCACCAGTGCCAGATTAATCACGTGATACGCGTGGGAGAAGTTGGAGTGGGGACATACAAATTCGACTAGAAACTTTACGCATTTATTCTGCACAGAATGATTAAGCGGCATTGTTTATCCTCTCGTTCTATTTCGAAAGAGTGAATCGATCACTTTTTAATTCCAGCCCCTGTCAATCGATCCATAAAAATTTGTATTTACGCGAGCGTCCGGGTTCTGGTAATTATGCATGTCAGTTAGAGGCAGCCGAATATAATTAGTTTAATTACAATTATCGTTAATGAGGGATTCTTGCTGGTCGTCAACCGGGAAACAACACTGTTGCATTATTTATCCACTCGGGGTTGAAATACTTTGCTTGCGTGAAGCACTTCGTTATAACTTCGTTTATGGGATATCTCTGTGCGCACGGTTCTTGTAACAACTTCATTATTCTCTGTCAATGTTTCGTTGAAACTGCCGCCGAACTTTCGTATCATTCCTCGAATAGAATTTATCACGTTCCATACATTTAGCGTTGTTATTTCTAGGAAAATGTTCGTTGTGTGCACAAGAATCGTGAATACAATGAATATTTGAGGGATTCGCTGAACGCACGTACCTTTTCGTAACTCTTCTACTTTTAATATGTCATTCGTCGGTTATATTAATTGAATTGTACGATATTCAATTTATAATAACCTTTCTTTTTATTTGTCGATCGTGTGTTTAAACAAAGTTGATGTTATTGGCGCATCGGTTCGATCAATTTAATTGAAAGCAATTTTGCAATATATTAATTTCGACCCTTTTCAAGTCTCAAATTTCTAAGCAATTATATTAACCTTAATTATACCACAAGGTCAAAATCCAGTCTCTTTAAAATGGAAATGTTTGCTATCTTTTATTAATCGAATTTCGAATGTTACTCTAAATTACCATGACAACGTGGTATACAGACAGTTAATCTGTATCTATGTCTATGCATCGATCGATTATCTGATTCGTAACTTCAAAGAGTTCCACTGTTTGTCTCAATATCAACAAGTAAGACATGAACACAGCACGTGGCATTGTTCTTCTATAATTCTTAAAGTTATTTCAATAAGAAAGTAAGTTGACATATTTCAAAAATTGTTTTTAACATGTTCTCATCAACAAAATATTACTTTTCGCGTTGTTTTAATAATTCACAGACGCAATCATTATTTTTTTGAAAAGGATCTAAACAAAATCCGCGAAAAGTCGAAATTAATATATTGCAAAATTGCTTTCAACTAAATTGATCAAACCGGTGCGCCAAAAACATGGACTTCATTCAATTTATACCTCGAGATTGCAATTTCGAAATTGCGAGTATTCCGACAAATTGAAAGATCGAAAAGTTCGCGGAAGACCCTACGAAATTTAATTAGGAATTCAGAGCGACGAGATGGTAGTTAATTTGCAAATGTCACGGACGATAGTTCGCGTTCTCAGGTTGTTCCGAATCTTCGCATCGGATTATGGGTAGAACCGTTCCACGCGAACGATCACAATCGTGGCATAATATTAACGGTTCCGTTAGTCTAATGAAGTAACTTTAACAATAACACTTGGTAAATTAATATGCGTCTGCAACTACACACATAGAACGATATCCCATGATTACGATCTACGAATAATAATACGGCGGATAGCGGTTGGGATGGTTGGTCATGGTGGTTTAATTGCAATACGACTAATCTTTTCTTGTATTATATTTGCAATATTCTTGGTGCTCGCACGAAAAATGAACGAAATGGCATGCAATGGAATTTTACAGGAGGTGAGTCCTAATTTCTTAACTTCACTTAACGCCGGTGTTCTCTAATCCCGCATCAACCTAATTGTTCTTCTTCTCTCTACGCTTTCCTGCACGTTAATTAACGAGCCTCGTAACAAACAAAAAATATATGTATATCCGCAAAACATCGATTTTAATAATGAAAAGAAACGCGTCCGTTGATACACGCGTCTCTTGATTACGGACGTCATTATAGAATTCCCAACGAGATGGGCGTATTTTTAATTAGTACTTCTCCGATGTTATTGAAAACCCTGTTCAAAGCTGGCTCCAAATAAAAATTTTTTATCTCGACCGACGCGTTTCTAGATTTTTTCGGCTACCGAGCTTATCTGTTTGTTATTTTACAATCTCTTCACGCTCTACGCTTGGCTAGCCTATTTTCATATCTGCCTGTGTAATTGAACTTTGTTGTCGGACGCATGTTATTATTATAATCGATTTGCGAGCGGTCACCACGGTTTCCATTTTCCGTAGTAGCTTGCGCCTCTGTTTCCTTGTGTATCACTCGCAGCAGCATCGTCGGCCATTATGTTGTACACGGTTCGTTTCCGGCCAGCCTAATTTCATTCCGGTGATAGTAATGTTACTCTCCGCTGATTGATCCGCAGAAACAACGGATACATTACCATCGCGTTCCCATCTCTCCGCATTTTCGTTCGCCGTCCCTTTGGAATCAAATATCTCACGTGCACCTGGTCGTTCAACGTACAGAGTGGTCTAGAAAAATCGATGAAACATTCCTGACTCGTGTGGAAATCGAAAAGTTCATTTTGCAAATTGAGTCATTGCTTCAGAGATCATAATTCTACATTGAGTCTACTCCTTTAAGCTTGACGACCCGAAAAATGTTTAATCACACGAGTATATCGCTGTTTTATGAATAGACTGGGAATCTATATGCAAAAATAAAAATTTCTTACCTGATTTGCAACAAACCCCTAGTAGCATAAAATATTATATACACATTCATATAATATCAAAAAGAGATTTAATCTCTTCTTAATATTTAAATATACGTACAATATTTATTTTATATTAAGTAACAAATATTTATTTTTAAATTACATTAACATTAGAAATAGAATATTTTTTCCTAATGTACAGATAATATTTATTTCATATTATGAAAACTATTTCTTCTTATTACAAAATAAATCTTTATGTAATATCAGAAATTATATGAAATATAAAAATAAGATAAAATGGAATATTCCCTCAAGTAGTGGACAGAAAGTAATAGATATTATTCATAGTTTCTAATTTTTGTTATAAGTTTTTCTTAAATTTGAAAATTTTATTGAATGTTATTTAAATATTAAATTTATATTTTTCAAATATTGGATTCACATTTACTTTATATTTGTTTAAATATCTAGTTTATATTCTCTGAATATTTAGCTTATATTTTTTAAACATTCAATTTATATTTCTTTTACATGTATACAATATTCAGATCCAATATTTTTCTCATATAAAAAAATGTGGCTTAAAATTTTTTTTTCAATATTTGAACAAAAATATTTATGCAATATTTTTGTGCTACTAGGGACTGTAGTGCAATAGACAGTTAGTTTCATTCCTATTATGTTTAGCAGGGTGAGAATAACATAATAGCATGTTTAAATTTGTCTAATATTTTTGCTGTTTGAAATCACACGTATTCATTTTTGTTCTAAATGCATAAAATCCGCAGTCTATTCATGGCCTTTTACAATAGAACTTTCGAGTATCCATCTATCCCTAGCGAAGGACTTTTAGATTGGTATTTCGTGTATCAGAAATGTATTTTATTTTTTGGACACCCTATATAATTTCACGCAGACCGACGTTGTATATCGTTTGGAAACCTCTCGTGCACGGTGTTGGTTCTGAATTTAGTTCACGGTTTGGAGTGTTGCAGAGCGTAATTAAACAAAACACGAGAACAGATTGAAACAGACATGTTATTAAGTTGGTATTCGCTGTTGGTTGTATCCGATGTCGGCCATTAACAGTTTTGCTTTTTGATTCGTCGAGTAGAAGCAGCAAGAGATGAACAAGAACAAGGAGATCATCGTGCTGGACCATAAGCGATCGAACGCCATTAACATCGGGATGACCAAGCTGCCGCCGCCGAGATCGATTAAGACCGCCATCTTGAAAATGGACGCCACTATTATGAACCGGGAGGGTATCGAGGTGAGAATTATTTTTTTTCTCTTTTCATTATACTTCGAAGATTGAACATTTCTTTTGTACAGAGACGCGTCATGTCACACGGTCTACTTGTTACATAGTTGAACTTTTTCATAAATATGCCATTGTTCTTGAGAATTGATGCTAACTCATTGATATACACTGGAAGATAAGAAACAATGGAATGCATTTTAACGGGACACGTTGATAGATTCTGAAAATTTTCCAAAACTGCTAAAATATACAATTCCAGAGAAATCGTGAAGAAAAATTACTTGAACATCCGCAGTCTAGTAATAACAATTCGTTAGAACAGAAAGGAGAACTCCATTGTGAATTCTTTTACAAGTTGAGATCGTCCTATTGTCGAGGAGTCTCGATTTATTATTTATTATTAATAACTACGACGAGCTTCTGCAGCATCGAACAGACCTTTCTGACATTTCTCTCTTCCTGTTCCTTGTGTTTCTCCCCGGAAGAAAGTACGAGTACTCGTCACGATCCCAATTTCGTTCGAAATCCTCCGACCAGGAGTTCGAGCAGCAAGTCACGAATCCTTGGTTCACAATCGGTCCCCTAATTCAGTTGAAACGCACATCCGTTCTGTTCGTGTTTTCTCTGATTTCTCTAATTTTCGTGTTCGCTTCTGTTCTTCGTTCGCTCCTTCTCCTTCTCCCATTGGCTCTCACGCCCGCACGACAGAAACTATTGACGATGCTGCCAACCGAGGAGGAGAGGTCGAGGATACAAGAGGCGCAGGCCGCCAATCCTGACCTACCTTTGGGATCGGCCGAGCAGTTTCTTCTAACTTTGGCCTCCATCTCGGAGTTACCCGCCAGACTGAAACTTTGGGCATTCAAGTTGGACTTCGAGAATTCAGAGAAGGTAAGCGGCCGTCGCGAAATATTGATAACCCGTTGCGACTTGTTGTGTCGTCGCCAATTGGCCGATCGTTCTTCCGTTTAATACAGAATCAGTAATAAGGGTCAACCCTTATGTAGCCAATCGAAATAATGTACAGATTAATCTTTGAATATTATTGGCGCGCTGCACGATCATTCATGATATTTTTTTTTATTATTTAAATTCAATAACTTATCGCAAGACCAATGCGAGGTAATAATTATGTTACATTTTTTAGTTACTCTATTCCTTATAAAGTCTGGAACAATATTATTTGACCTATATTTTAGAAGAAATAATTTCATGTTACTTATCTTTGCTCCTGCTGAATTAATCGAAGACCATTGTTTGAGAACCTGAGAATGTACAGATTGTTTAAAACCATTTGCACAAATTCTCATTTTAAAACTATAAATTTATTAGCGAGCAGAATATTGCCATTCAAAGAAATTTAGTAATATTTTTCGAGGAACATTAATGTGAATATTTATAAACTGGAGCACATGTTCTGTTCATCAACGATGCTAATATTAGGGTCGGTGTTGATTAACCAGCTTCTTAAGGTCTACCGTTAAAAAATTCTACCATTCGTGATTTAGAACATCTGATAACAATTCAAGAGTCGCAGTAATTTCGCTGCGAAATTTTTAACGATCCGGAGCCCCGACTTGGCACCCGGTGATTACCAGCTTTTTCTGCATTTCAAACAATGGCTTGCAGAGCGTAGCTTTGAAACGAATTGAGGAACGGCGTTATCAGATCGTTTGGGTCGCAATTACGTAGAATAATTCAGTATTTCGTCAGACATACAATCCAATAAAATACAAGTTTCAACTTAATTTTATACAGTGACTTTCAAAGCTGATCAATCATTCTGCAAAGCTAACGTTGATTTATAAAAGTCTTTTCATCTGGGCCAGATATGAAAATTTACGTAATGTCTTTTGTAGACTCAAGTAATCCCTGGTATTTTTTCAAGTTCTCTTAAAATGAGTCGAATAACACAAAGAATTATAATCAACTATTATCAATGAATGTTCAAAGACAGAAGTACTGGAAGTTCTCGTATAGAGTTCTAAATAATTACGAAATAAATAATTGTGGATATCTTTAATCCCAGTAAAGTTCTAAATAATTACAGAATAAATAATTGTGGGTATCGTTAATCCCAGTAGAGTTCTAAATAATTACGAAATAAGTAATTGTGGGTATCTTTAATCCCAGTAGAGTTATAAATAATTACGAAATAAGTAATTGTGGGCATCTTTAAACCCAGTAAAGTACTAAATAATTACGAAATAAATAATTGTGGGTATCTTTAAACCCAGTAGAGTTCTAAATAATTACAAAATAAGTAATTTTGGCCATCATTAAACCCAGTAAAGTACTAAATAATTACGAAATAAGTAATTGTGGGTATCTTTAATCCCAGTAGAGTTATAAATAATTACGAAATACGTAATTGTGGGCATCTTTAAACCCAGTAAAGTACTAAATAATTACGAAATAAATAATTGTGGGTACCTTTAGACCCAGTAAACATTCTTGAAGAAGAACAAGTAGAACGTGTATGTATTTTTTGAAATGTCTTTTTTCCAGCTAGTTTGCCTATTTGTTGTTCGTCGGTGAAAATCGTTGGATATCCCGGTCAAAATGTTTCACACCCTCTAGCCAGGCGCCAGTTCGTCGAGGCGCAGTTGATGCACGTCCCGTTCTAAAAGCACGATCGCGTATCGGTATTCGTCGTGTTCACGGCGAAGAAATCGCGCGATTATGCGGGGAACGTTCACCCGCGACTTCCTTCCCCGCATACCTGGCGTTTTTCCTCGTCGCGGCCGGGGACTATCTCCGTGGAATTCGAGACGAGATTCGTGAGAAATAACGGGCCAATTCGATCGCTATTACGCGCGCATTCGTATTCGACGTTGCTTAATAGAATTTGCATTCGGAATGACATGCAGCTTCTCGTATAACGTTGCATTTACGGCACGTCGTCGTCGTTCGCGCTAACGATCGACAGTCCCGCGTAATAAAAACGAAAAGCTTTCGTTTTCGAATTATATTCGCCTCGCTCTTCCCCCATAAACCTATCAATAAACTTCGGCTCATCTCGCCAATCGAAAAGAATTTAATATTCGATTATTAAATTTATGGGAGAGCACTCTCATCCATTTTTAAAACGTGGCCCCCTCCCCCTGTTGAAATATGGCAAAGGGTTGGCGAAACTGCGAACACTGCATGATTATACTATTTAAAAAATCTGTTTCGAAAGAAATTCATTTATATAGATGTAACACGCAGTGTTTTTAAATGAAAGTTCAAAGATGAAATTCATTTGTATTTGTAGATTTCTTCAATAAGAAAGATTTTTATTTTGGCTGAAGATCCGCTGTCTATTAATAATGTACACCTCGATCTTTGAAGTTTAGTTAAAAACGCTACGAATTTTCGTTCCAAGTCAATATGTATTCAATCTTGTTCCTACCAGCATAGAATACAGTAACAATACTCAATATAGACAATTTATACATAGCAAATACGGTGAAAAATTATTTTGTGGTTATTACTGATCTTGTGAAACACTTGGTACAATATTCAGTATTTTTCAAACGCAAAATTTCTCTTGAAGATGATCTCTACTTATATCGAAACGTTGAGAAAAATTTGCTAAATTGTAAAATTGCTTTGACTTTCGGATCGATATTTCGAATCAATAGAATTAATTAATTAATTATCGATCGTAATTTATCTTCAGGATATTATGAATTTTTATTCGCGGCGTAAAGGTTTAATCATTTACAACAACAACTAGCTATTTTGTAGGAATACTAAACGCTGGATTCGTATTTGAATCTTCAGGTTCAAGAACCACGTTAGCTCTTAAAATGTTTTAATACGAGGAGAGACATAGAATTAATAGTCTAAAATATCGATTGTTATTCGGAGGTTCCTCATAGCCGTTTGAAGAGTCGAAATCGATATTACAGCGGTTTCGAGGCGTCAGGATTCGTTCTTATTACCGCGTTGATCTCTGGAAAAGCTGCTTTGACCGTGAGCGTACATCGAATTTGCGCCGAAATGATTTCCGTCGTGGTTGTCGTCTGGGAAAAGCAAACAGTGTCTGCGGTAGGCTCGTTGCCCCGACGAATTCGTGGAAAATGGACGATCGGCAGGCCGACACAACGAGAAGCCGTCAGCCGCCGCCACCGAGACGCGGCTGCGAAAGAAAATAATCGCGAACCACCTTTGTGACTTCAGGAAATTGCGGAACCTTTGATGGATCTGAAGCAGGGAATGGAGACCCTCCGAGTGAATAAAACGTTCCGCGGGATTCTGAGCACGCTCCTTTCGATCGGGATATTCCTCAACGGAAATGAGGTAGGTATTGAATGCCAGCCAAATGATATCCGCTTAATCCGTCCGACGGAGACGCCGTTCGCGCGGAATCGATATCCATCCGCGTCGATAATTTTCGTGTAACCGTTGCCCGATGATACGGAAAGAACGGACGGGAGAGAAAGGCAACGTCCCGAGTCCGGGCCGGGTTTCGGCTCGCTTGGACGGCTGCCATCCTACCGAAATCGGGAATTCTTGATCTATCGCGTTTCCCTTTTGTTCGATAATGACGAAACGTAGCCTATACTTGTTTCGCCTTGCACGATTTGCGTTTGTGCGGTCTGTGCGGTTTTTGACCGCCATTTTCGCTGCTCGTCCCACTCTGAGAAACTCTTTGTGCTTGAGATGCCGGAATTCGCGCTGCTTTCCACTCGGGGTTACGTTGCATCTAATCTATATTTTCTGACAATGCTTTTCAATGAGAAACTCGATTATCTGAATTGAAGTGGGAATTATTATTAATATTTTTAAATGTTACAGTATTTTATCCATATAAGTCTCCAGCATGGGTCTGCCGAGGGACATTTATGCGCCAGGGACAGTATTCTTTGAGTTTTGCTGAACGTAGAGGACAGCCGAGCTCGAGAGGCCTTGGTCTTCAACTTCCTCATTTTTCCTTAATTTTTTCGTGGGACTTCGATGACCATATTTGTGGCATTTTTCTAATAAAAATCATACCAAATATGACATAATTCCGACAATGTTTACTTGTGTAATAGGCAATTAATGTTTCGGGCGCGAGCAAGGATAGCGTATGGGAAAGAAAGAGACCTCCCTTGCGCCCGAAACTTTAATTGTCTATTACACAAGTAAATATCATCGGAATTATATCATATTTAATATGATTTTTGTCAGAAAAATGCCACAAATATGGTCATGTAAGTCCCATCACAAAAAAATAAAAAATAGAGAAGTTAGAAATTCAGATTAGGTGATCTCACCGATATACCCGAGCCCCCTGAAGGGGGGATTACCGCAGTAGTGGTCTGGGACATTTACAAGTCAGACTTTCTGGACATTTATGGATAAAATACTGAATTTGCATCATGATTTGAGCTCCGTATTATTTAGCAACATTTTTCAATGAATTAACGTAGGAATGTTATGTGCATAATGATTTGAGCTGCTTATACGAGTCGATAAATTCCACAATAAATAGCGCGTGATCAAAAATAGTGTGTCCACCGCTTATCAAAATTACAAGATCACAGAGACCTGGTTATTTCCTAGGAAAATACCTTCGCAGCTTCGATAATTGCGAAGCAAATAAGCAGAAATGGGTCAGTGTTTAAATTGCAGCCTCGCTATCTTGATCGCTAAATTGAATAGCACGATCTCCTCTTTACCATCGATGTCCCTAATGAAGAATGAAAAAATTGTTATAATACACTGGCGACGTCGGCCGTTCGAAATGACGCGTTGCCGGTGCAAACACAGCTGACCAGCAGAATTAAGTGCGCTGTTCAAACTGTGCAAGTAACATTAATAACGAAAATTGTTGTTTAAACTAAGCAAACGACGAGCGGACTGGCTCGTTGCGCAAACAGAACCGTTGGCTGTCGTGTCCGGTGCAAGCTGGACGATCTCAAATCACACAAAATGGTAGATTCGCACGAATATTCGTGCGATATTGTACGTGTAATTCAGGTGATCCGCGACGGAGCGATTCCATTTCATTCATCACCGTTCACTTCCGTACGAATATATTAGACGGTTGCAATTCTTTGGTGCCGCGCGACTAATCATTTCTTATCGCTCCTTCACGTCGTTGTTCGCCGTGTTTTTACACGTCACGCTCATTTATCGAGGTTGTCGTGCAGTTCTCTGCGGCTGCGGCCGCGGCCGCAGGCGTTCTCGCAGACCGACGAGAACCCGTGGCTCTTTAGACGAGGTCCCCGGCAAATTAGCAAAAACGGACTGCAGGTTGAATAAAATTTGTTATTCAGCTCGTTAAATTTTCCTTTAGAATTTCACGCGAGCCACCGGTCAATATACCGGGTAGCTGGTAAAGGACAAGCTTTCCAACCCTCCACCATTCACAGTATTCCCTTTCTTTTATTTCAGAACTCGTTAGAACGTCGTTCAACTGAGTTATAGTTTAATCCCTATTATTATTATTATTATTAGAGAGCAAAATGAGTAGGTGTAATTTGAAACAGTGAAACCATTAGAAGCATTTGAAAATACTGTTACATCATATTCAACCTGTTAAACATATTGAGAGAGAAAATGAATTTTTATTTCACTCCAGTTTATTCCAATTTAGGTAGAAAATGTTTATTGTGCATGAAGATCCACTGTCTACTTATTATGGAGATTTACTGTATATCAATTTGAGGTACAAAGCATACCAGTTTTAGTATTTGTTAACACAATATCGATTATGAAATAACACTGGTCTCTGTGCTTGAAGATACTTTTGAAGTTATAATAAATTTTATTATAATGATAATGAAATACCTGTAAGACGTATACATGGTGCAGACTGCAGGTGTGCTCCTTCAGCTGGGACACTCTGTGTAAGTGATAAATTTGAATTGCGGGAAAAATTCGTTAATAACTCCGGTCATAAAAGCCAAGAGTTTCGCGGGGCGGACGATTCGAACGGCATCCCAAAGGGCTGAGAACAGGAGCGGATATCGATTGCAGGTTTCCGGGAGAATTATGTTAGACGGGGAAAGTGGCCGGAAGCGTCCGGCTTGAGAAGCCTGGAGGGTCGAAGTTAGCCGGCACACGAGTTTCCGGGCGTCGCGTAACGCTGACACGTCCTCTCTCTCTGCCTTTTTCAGGTGAAGGGCTTTCAGCTGGAATACCTCGCCAAAGTACCTGAAGTGAAGGATACGGTTCACAAGCACTCGCTGCTTCATCACCTTTGCCACATGGTGATGGAGAAGTTTCCGGATTCTACGGATCTCTATTCGGAGGTGAGTGCCGCCGCTTTACTTCCGGATAAAACTTTAGTCTCACCCCTGGTGCACCTTTTGCGATCCCCTCTCCCCTTGCTCTCTTCCCAGACTGCGGGGAGGACGGAACATTTCCAATCGCCGCAAGACGGAATAACCGGAGCTACATTTGCGAAATCGCGACCAGAAGTTCGCGTCTCCTCACCCTCTCTGTCCCCGGCCAACTTCTTCCGAAAACTATTTGAAACGGTGCTCCGTGAAATTGTGCACGCCGCGCGATCCGCTAACACCGGATCCCGTTTAATTGGAGGCCGCTGCGGAATACACGCGCGAATCGTTTTCAATTTGTCGCTGCTAAAGGGGCTGCAACTGTTTAAACATTTCCGCTTCGCGGGATTTCGTTGTTACCACCCCTTTGTGCTTTTAAAAATTGATTTTATCTATCTCGGCCATCGCGCACCCGCGAAATTGTTAACTCGATAATTAAAACAACAACTTCGTTTGTACCGACAATTGTGGAACAAAGAAAGTGCATCATTATGAATGAACGTTGATGGAAGCAGAATTGAAACATTCAGGTTTTATATGTGCTCATGTTCTAGTTAAGTTGTTGACGACCACAAGTGTGATGTATTTCAAACAATCATATTTTGTTAAATATTGTTGAATGAATTGAAATTAGAATAGTAATCGGTGTCGCACAAGCTGGACTCCACTGTATCACAATAATAATCCTGGTCTCACTTTAAAGACTCCTATTCTTGCTAACTATCATTCATTTTTGCACTCTGCAAGGACGTTGTCACGCCGATTTAGTTTTGAGACTCTGTATACTTATAGATCTCGATCTCCCATTTACGAATATTCACAAAGTTCTTAAGTGGTATACAACGAGACTTCCACCCAGTGGACTAGGGTTCTCGATTCTCGTTTGGTGGAATTTTTTTTTCATATTTATTTATATTATTTATTCACTGTGTAACATTGACTTGTCTATACGAGATTGCACATTTATTACAAGTTGAAGAACAAAAGGATTAATAAATTATAAATAAATTAGCCGAAATGAATTCGTTATATACCTTTAAAATAAATATTCGTTGTATACCTCCTCTACAATAGCAGATTTAAGCAGTAATGTAAGAACTTAATTTATGAATATCTCAAAAACTATTGAGTGTTAGCGTTTATAATGGTATATATTCGTAAATGGGAGATCGAGATCTATAAGTATACAGAGTCTCAACTAAATCGGTGTGACAACGTCCTTGCACTCTCCTTGTAAGACGATTTCGCGCGACTTGACAGTTGAATGCTACCGATTAAAACGTCCCTAAAACTTTCGAAAAATTGTTTCGGTGAATGGATCTTAGTCGATTGTTTCTCAGAGATTATTTGGTAACCGTGATCGATGCGAATGTTTAGATCGGAGCAGTGACGAGGGCCTCGAAGATCGATTTCGACGAGCTTGCGTCCAACATCGGCAAACTGGAGAGCGAGTGCAAGGCATCCTGGGACCACCTGAAGCTGATCGCAAAACACGACGGCTCCACCATGATGAAAGTCAAGTAAGTACCTGTCGGAAACGTGTTTTCGATCCGCGTGGACTGCGTCGCTCGGTTTTTCGATTACCGGCCGGACACCTACGGCTTCGAGTTCCCTCTTTCTTGCGAACTTCCTGCCGCGAAATTCGAAAAAGATCCGAGAAATGTTCGATAAACTCGCGACAGACTTTTTCCCCCACGAACGAGACTGGCACCGCTCCAAATGGCGCCACCATTAATTACTGGAAGCGTATTTCTTCCTTCCTTGGTCCGACTTCCTGCCTGGTGGTCCCTTTAACTCCTTTTTTTTTTAACCTCATCCTTTTTCTATTTCACCTTATCCTGTTCCTACTACGAGTTTCGCGGTGGATCTACGGAGCTCTTATCTGTTCATACTGGTCCTCCTCCCCAGGCGTTATCTATATAAATCAGCTACATGTATCGAACACTATTTCGTCTCCTCTTTTTATCTCTTTTTCTCAGCTGCAATTATTAAACTCGCGCTCCTAAATACTCCTTATTGAATACTGCTAAAGGTACACCTAACTAATGTCCTTTTTTCTTAGACAGAATTTTATTTTACTTGACACTTTCTACTGATTAATTTCACATTAACCACACCGTTTTGAGGTGGTAAATAAAAGTGACGCTACGTCAACAGATCGAAGTACATTAAATTTGATGCTCGTATCATATATCACGAACCATCGAGGAAAAAGAAATTCTGAAAAATTCTGTTTACATTTAACGAAAGACATCACGTTTAAATTTAACTTTACTTTCCTGCTTCCGTATCGATTCAAAACACATTTAATATCTTTTCGTTTGCATTCGAGAGTTGAATTTTAATTGGTTGTTTAAACTGCGCGTATAAAACATGTGAACCATATTCTGGTGTAATCTAAATGATAATCCAAACAAGCTGGATTTAGCCAGAATCAGATTTCAGAGCGCAACCTGCGCTCGACCGGATGTTCGTAAATTGGAAACATCGCTTTTACGTAACTACTTTGTCGGTCGTGTACAAGAATATAATTTAGATCGATCGGTATTAATACATACATTTTTGTGACATGAATAAATAGATGAGATCCGAAAGAAATAAACAGAATTCACGGATTTATAGAAATAAATTACTTTACGTGTATCAACTGCGATGCAGCTGAACGTGAAGTTTGTTTTCCAATATTTTTCTGTACTTCGTATAGATTATCGAGTGTTTGATTTCGTTGAAACTCATCATCGAATCGCACTAATGAACCCACATATCGTGCATCCAAAATTGTTTGAATCACGTGTATTTTCCGGATTATTTTCATCAATACATTATAAAAATTTATACGATAAAGCAGGTTGATTTCCATTTTCATACTAATTTCAGTGAAAATATATTTTCAATGATAGCAGAGACGATTGGATTTATAAAATTATGAATTTAACATTAAGAATAACATTATGAATTTAAATAATCAATTGTATCGATCGTAAATATTTATACTTATGAATTAATGTTTTCGGCGCGACGGTTTCGATCAATTTTTAAATAAACATTACGTTGACCGCAGTACATTCCCAACCAGTGTCTCACACGATTCAAATTAAATGAGTACAATGTTTGAATTACATTAGTGAATTTAATAGCGGATATGTATTAATATTTTCTTCTTTTTCAACCCATTTACATTACATACCTTTCAATATATATTTTTTTTCTTTGGTTTTTTAGACGCAATTTACCTTTGATAAACGTTAGGCATATTTGCATAACAGCTGTTTATTTAAAAATTGATCGAAACCGTTGCGCCGAAAACATTAATTCATAAATATTATGAATTTAACGTTAAGAATCGCATTATGAATTTTCGAATTGCTTTACAATTATATAACAATCTCCACATGGTCGTCTTACGGTGATAATATTTCAGAAAGCATTGAAAAACACAGTGACGACATTCGGAGAACATTTCCGTGCCGCATTGAAATGCTTTCGTGTACATTTTCCGGACAATTCCGATAACCATGAAAACAATCATCGAAATCATCTCTCCCCGATCGCTCTCACCCATTGTAGGAGGCGGACAACGGAAGAAATGGATTTTCAATCGGCAATTAGTCCGAATGTTCTCGGTATTGTTCTCGGCAGCTCTTGGCCATCGTTAAGGTCGCCCGTTTACGAGGCCCTTTGTTCCTAGGAGCATGCGTTAGGACGCGTTTAATCGTATTTACAGTTCGCCGTGAACGGGGGAACAATAGTGGTGCCGGGGACCTGACAAATCTCGTACTTAATTGCGACGTCGCCGAGAGAAGGGGGGTTCCCAAGGGGTCGTGGAAAAGACAGGGTTGAGGCACGCGTAAGTAGCTAGTTGCTCGAATAACGCTTCATATCCTGCCGAGGGCTGACGCACAGGTAAATGTTGCTAATACGAAACACCTGATTCCCACAGTTTCCCACCGAGACAAGAAAATTTATTTCTTTAAGGAGGCAGTCTCGTTTCTAGGATTACAAGGGTACGGAATGCGCTTTCTTATTTCTCGGTCATACAAAGGGGTCAACGATTAGTCAAAGAGTAACTACTTTTACAACATTGTCTACTCTGTTATAGTTTCGTAAAAAAAGAAATCGAAGAAGAATGCAGGAAACGCCTTAAAGTTTGAAGTCTCATCGTGTACATCGTTCATTTTCTTCTAGAATGATTTCTCATGATACAGCAGATGGATAACTGGCGACACGAGTTTTCTTGAAAACTCTACAAACTAAAACGTTGCCGAAAGCATAGAAAACATTGTTTCGCGTTTGAATCAGCCATAAATTTGGAGATCGAAGTTTCCCCTTTTACAACGATCCCCTAAAACTTGATGCACGATCTTTTTACTCAGCTTCGAGTAAAAAGTGTACTACCAGCTTGTCAGTATAGTGTAAGATACGCCGCGAGATTTTGTACGCGAACCTTATTTATTTTTTTGAACAACAGTTTATGAAACCATAGATTGCAAGAGCTTTAACGGAAGTTTATTGCTGCACGATTCCTTTTTACGAAACCGTACCGGTTTGAATATTGACGATTTGTCAAAAGGAAACAGTTCGGACACTTTTTGCCGTCGGTGTATTTTGTCGAACGGCGAAGCGGCTCGTTAATATCGCCGTGCCTCTCGCGTGTCCATGCTAATTAACTGTAACGGAGCGTCCTAAATGCCGGTCGGGTTAATTCGTTTTTGTCTGGGCGCTCCTTTTGCCCTCGATCGTCTTCCTGGATCCCCGTATGCTCGCAGCAGCCGACTGTCCAAAGTAATGGGGATTTTTCCGTGTAAAAAATATGCCACGGCAGATTGAACGCGTCTTCATTTCATAATTACTCGTTAGCCGCGCGCGATATTTTACGACGACTCTTTCGAGCGAGGTTTACGGCGAGGGGCCATTTACTCGTTGGACAGACGACGCTGAAAATTGTTAGAAATCATAATCAATGGTAATATTATTTATGAAGAATGTATCACAAAAATGCGGAATGTAGCACACAATCAATTTCACCAGATTATACAAGGTCAATTTTCTGGCGCGGGGCCCGTAGCATTAGCTACTCCTGAGGTGTTCCGATTGAAGCCACAATTTTGCGTCCTGGCGTCCTGCGACAATTATTATTAGCGGGACGAGTGTTCTGTCTTGAAACTTAATTGCTAACGTTTTAAAGGTAGCTTAACCCCTTATGTTTTCATAGCTCAAGAGACCAATTTTGTCGAAAAGGTTTTGATACTGAGGTTAAAATTGCCGCGCATGCGCGAAAAACTTGGCTTCAATCGGAACATTGGGTTAATCCGGCACTGACTCTCCCCTCCAATCCGGTCCCAATTCGTTGGCAATCGCCGATTGTCGGTGACTCTTTTCGGATCTCTCGCCCCTCTTCATCAATTAAAAATTAGTGTCGTTAGCAGTGTAGCCATATTAGGGGAGTCACGGTGAAATGATGTACCGTACCCCCTCTCTGATGACGGGGAATGAGTGGGGCAAATGGGAGCCAAACGTTGCGCGTGCGCGATATGGATACAGTTGGCTCCCATTTGCCCCACTCCGTACGACCAGTCTAAGGCTTAGTGGAGGGGCTACATGAGGTTCGTTTCGTCCTCATTCTGGCTTCATAGGTCACTAGTGTAACGACAGTGAGAATAAACATACACAAGTTTCTTCGATTGACCGTGACAATCGCGGCGTCATTCCTTATCGAGTCGTAGAAAGTATACAAGTGTACGATGCTATAGTGAAACCGTTACGTGGTAGGTACCATTTTCTTGTTTCATCCTCTCGATAGGTATCAGGATTATTTTCTTTTTGTTGTTAGTTCGTGGCCAAGGATTCAGCTCCGAGCACGCGATTTTTGCTTCTTAGAATTGATTAGACTCGATTGAAAATAACAGTTGCGTTTATTGACTATGTCGCTTTTAATTCGAAGCACGTTCAGCCACTCTTGATTATAAAACTATAATTAATATATTAATGTACAGTAGAAACGAATCGAGGTTTCGGAAAGTTGGTGAAAAGGAAAATTCTTTTTTGTCTCTTCTTGGTCCAACTTTCTTTCCTTCGAATAAAATCAATGCAACAGTGATCGCCAGACTGTGGATCTTCGCGCAAATTCTCATTTTCATACGTTATTCGATCAAGGTTATAATTAGAAAGAAAATTCCAAAGCAATTATAAAATGCTATTAGACCTTGTCAATGTTTCCGTGCGTAAACATCCACATTCTGGTGATCAGAAATCGAGCTGAAATTCTTTCCCTAAACGAAAGAAATGCAAAGGTCACTCCGTGTAAACGTGTGTGTTCTCGAAACAAACAATTGTCGTGATGTTTCTGAACGCGGCGTTCCCGATCCATGTAAAACGGGAACGCTAAAAGAATCGGGACAAACGAAGCTTGAATTTTAAACGGTACGCGCACGCGCGCTTGGAAAAAAGAAACGAACACCCGAGCACAAAACGTTCGAAAAACAAAAAAAAATAAAGGGGAGGGTATCACCGAATAGCACAGTTTGTTAGCAGGATTTATTTCATTTTTTTTGTCGGAAAGACAAAAAACAATGGTTTTAACGGTGCGGCGGAGTTCTGGACGTTGCCTCTATCATTCCCTCTCTGTGTCTCTCTCTGTTCATTCAGAATGTCGGACTTCCTGGCGGACTGCGCGGAGAGGATAATCGTGCTGGGTATCGTGCACAGACGGATCATAAATCGATTCCATAAATTCATCCTCTGGCTGGGCACCCCGTTGCACAGGGTGCAGGACACCAAGCCGAACGAGTTCTGCCGTATCGTGTCCGAATTCGCGTTGGAGTACAGAACCACCCGTGAACGGGTGATACAGCAGCTCGAGAAAAAAGCCAATCACCGTGAAAGAAATAAGACCAGGGGGAAGATGATCACAGAGGTGAGTTACAAGACCGGGTCTCATATTTTTCTTCGGTCCCGTGGTCGTTGAAAATCTTTCGAAGCCACCGGCCCTCTGCCTCGGCTCTCATCAAATATAGTTATCGGAGCGTGAAGGGCATTATGGTGCTGCTTCTCCTTTCCCCTCTCCTTATTCATCTCTCGTTACCCTCCATCTCTCTTTCTCTCTTCCGAAGTTTCTCCCACCCCGCCACCGTTGAACCTCTCTCTCTCTCTCTCTGTCCCCGGCTCCTCACCCTCCGGCTAGGGGAATAAATTGCTTTTTTGCCGCGGGGAGAATCAATTTCTTTTCTTGCCTACCGTTGCATTAATATCCCGCTTGTCTCCGTTTTCATTTCTGCAATATCGTCGAATACGCGGTCACATCTGTGAACTCGATGTCTCCTCTGATCATTACAGGTTGGCAAGTTCAGGACGAAAGAGGATCGCGCGGACGCCGAGCTCAGGCAACTGCTCGGAAGCGATATTTCCGACGTCGAGAGTATTCACGGTACCCTGCCTTGGAGGAGACAGAGGAAAGATGGTGAGTACCCACTGTTCTACTATTTCCTCCTTTTTTCGCGATGTCCTGTGCCCCACCTTCCGCCACCTTTTGTTTTCTCACGAACACCGCGCTGCACAGACAATGGCGAACCTTGCGGGATAAACGTACTTACGAAAATCAACCGTTCCGATAAGACACCTCGCTACACTCCGGATCTTTCTCCATCGTACAGTCAACCCTTTTAACCCACTGCGATTTATTTTACGAGTACAGTGATTGTTAAAAAATATTTAAGGACATTAATTTATTAGATTCAACTTTATAGGATAATTGAAAGAAGAATACGAATACTTCTTATTTTGCAAAACATTAATATCTGGACGTTCTTCACAGTAAAATTCTTTTAGAATCGAACCAGACAACCCGAGTTCTCTTACAGATAAAAATATGATCAAATTTCTTGTAACAGTTGAAATATCTTTTATAAAATATTAATGAAGAGATAATAGGTATCGTAAAGTAGCTACTTCTTTTCTTGATTAATATTTTATGTAGTTTTGACATTATTGAAACAAATTTTTCTTGTGACATGCTTCTCAGATGTTCCGTACGAGCTCCCATTTTCTATTTTATTTTGGACAATGGAAGCTGTATCGGTTTCATTTTTAACTATAGTTAAAAGATGTCCAAGGAATAAGACCCTCAGTCTCCATTAAAAATTGCTGTACCATTATTTACAATATTCTTTACATTATTAAATATATTAATCAAGTTAAGTGTTTACGGACATTCGAAAGCGGTTTTTCGTAATGTAATTTCCAACATAAATGTCTTTTTCGCGGACTGTGTTCACTGATCGTGGCATTCTAATATTCTGTTCTCGACAAGTTTCATATTTTTACATTACGCGACGTCTGGCTTCGCGAAACACAGTGGAACGCAAAACAAACGAGAGGCAATAAAACGCAATAATACCGGCGCCCGATCGAAGGTCAGAGATTTCTTTTTTTTTAACCGTCGTATCCTTCGTCAGAGAGAACATTTCCTCCCCATTAATTCCCCGATATATGATTAGCTACATTCTTCGGATCCTCGTGACCAACTTGCATGAACTTGTCAAAGGAAACATCGATAGACATTGTTGTATTATTCTCAAATTATTAAAATTATTAGCAATCGTCCATGACGAAGTACAATTGACTTGGACAGTTTTGTTTTGTATTTTTATTTTGTTCTATAGAAGATAAATACAGGACTCGGTTTAAGAAAAGTAAGACAATCTTGAAACGATAGGTAGCTTTACCTGCAAAGTCACTGTATAGTGAGTGCATCAGAAGAATTTTATACTCTATCGAAAATTTTTGAAAATATTGGCGATACAGAATGATGTTTTAAATAAAACTAAAATAATTTCAAGAGTAGGAAATTATCTGGTGTAAGTAACTTTGTACATAATATTTTTAATTAACCTTTCGATGCAGCTCGTTATTGATTTGCCACCGTACATGTAATTATCTGAAGAAACTAAATTTCACGTATATCAAAACGTTTTTCAATCTCGTTCATTACGACCGGACATTTTGGGACAGCCCGGTGTAATTTCAATAAAATATTCGTGCGGTTCTTTCCGCAAAGATTAAAGTTCGCATTTCGCGTCACGGTGTTTCCGAGATATAGCGCGACCGAGAAAGGGATTTTTAGTACCGCGTGCTCCGCAGGGCTAAAAGGGTGAGCCTCCAAGAAGCACACCCCCACCCCCCGAAGATAAGAACAAAGTGCGAAAATTTCTCCTCGTTCCCGTAATGTTCTAGCCGGTGGCGGTGCGAGATAAATGCCCTCCTTAAGCAAACGCTCTCGAGCCGAGAGAGATACTGGGGATAGGGCGGACTCATTTGACGGCGTTACCGGAAAATGAAAAGTAACGACATCGAGATTTCGGGAGACATCGGTGACCCCGTTCCCTCCGCTCGCGGGAAACACGGAGATCGAGTTTACCGGTCGAGTTTAGTACACCCCCAATACCCTCGGGCCGAGAGTGGTTCTCTTTTTCGTGGCTCTCTCCGTTGCCACGATTCCTTTTCTCGATTTTTCTTTGCTCGCGGCTTGGCCTCATATAATTTGATTCTTCAAGATGTTGCGGACTTTATCGTTTATTGGTGTACAGCGTGTTCTTCGATCGGGTGACCTGCTTTCCAACCTACAGTTGCTCGTATTTTAAAAGAATTTTTAGATAAAAGTATCTTTCAATATATTCTCTCGTACCACATTATTTTCGTTCGAATTGCTCTAAGAACTTATTTCAATGTACAAATTATTTTAAAGTCCACGCTAAACATTTTTTAAATGGGTCTTTCAACTGTGATAGCAAATCAAATTGTGAACCAACAAGAACAAATCGTTTGTTTTAGAATTATTATATTCAAAAAGATTTTTAAACTTCCCAACTACTGTATTCGTAGTAAGAAAATCGGATGTAAATCGTCAATAATTTTACGAGTTTAGCATTGTAGTCTAATTAAAAAGTATACAGGATGGGAAATAAGAATCAATGAAATTAATTAAGGGTGAAAAAGTCGTTATAATTAATGGTGAATGCACTAAGAAATTTTTATTCGAACGTTCTCACTTTTTCTCGTAAATATCTTTTATCCTCACAATCTTATAAAGTACTGCGAGTATATATACAGCTACAAAAACAAATAACAACGCGCGCGCGTTAGGCGACGCTCTTTCAATTCCCGGCAAGAAACGACCGCCGCATTATCCTGGAAGCTAATGTTCCCGCATACTTCCATTATGCTACAGAATCACGAGCGTCGCAAAACCAGGCCTCTCCTGTGAATTGTGGAACGACTTGTAGAAACAGCGGAATCGCGAGTGTCGCGGACGAATCGAAAAACATTGTTCCCATTCGTTACACCGGACGAGGGTGTGTGTGTGTGAGAGAGAGCGAGAGAGGAGAAGGAGCAATCTCAGCGGACCTATCCCGGCAAGACACCGTCCCGACGTTATCGTGGCACGCTCTGCCATAACTTCTGACGTTTCATCGTCGGAATTAGCCATCAACGGGCGCCAGGCGATGATCGCTGGAAAACGCCGGACAATGCTGGAAACTGATAGCGTAGAGGTCACGCGAGATTGCTTTGGATTATGGTTGCGATGGGGATGGCGAATTTTTATCTTGTCGGGTTCGAATAGGACAGACCGGTTGCTTCAAAAGGACGATGAACTTGCAAACAATTTACAGCTGTTACAGTGGTTAACAGTACTCATCTCTGCATTTTATAGAAAATTATTACCACGCTTACATTAGCTTGCCGAGTTGTCGTTGTATGCGTCAAATCTTAAAATCGAATTTTAAACCGCTTCCCGATGAGCTAGAGACTTGAAATTTTCAATATAGCTCAGAATTGGATGGCAATGCAATATTAAATTTTTTTTTAAAATACCTGTGCGTTTAGGAGATAAAAAATCTTAGCAGAGTATTTCAGCAGGAATCGAACCCGGGCCTTACTAGATACTTTCGGTAGTAAAGACACTAAAAAGTAGAAAATAAAAAAATATATAAAAAAAACTTTTTAAAAACCATGTTTATATTAGAATGCACTAAAAAGGAGTTCATTTCTAATCACTAATATCTAAAAATATTATTTTCTCCTTTTTAGTGCATTCTAATACAAGCGTGGTTTTTAAAAAGTTTATATATATATATATTTTCTTATATTAATTTGTTTCATACCTGAATTCATCATAGATTTAAAGATTGAAGTTGATCCTTCACAAAGTCTGTCTGAAACTTGATATACGATTTGTGTTGGGCGTTTTAATAAGCTTTGAATTGAAAGATGTACTGTCAAGTTTAAAATAATTTTAAAGACACGTTCCACTGTTCCTCATTTTTTTTTAAACAACTGAAGAGATTGTATATCGAGTTTGAGGAGAACATTGTAACGGTGGAGTTTCAATCTACAAATCTCTGATTGGTCATTCCTGAAGAAATATTTCAGTGTTTTTAGAGACGTTTTAATTCGTAGCAGTTTCAAAATTCTCAAGAGAGAACGTGTTTTTATTTTTCTACCAACTGTATCAGTTAAAAACCTGGTAAAAGACAATTCTGAATACATTCTCGTGCGAATTCATCAACTTTAGAGGGCTTAACACTGAACGTACCACGGCCGGTCAAATGACCGGTCTTAGATTTTTAATTTTATAATTATTGAAACTATAACGTTGCTTACATGGAAAATGATTCGATAAATTTCTATATCCAAGCACATATTGCAATAAAAATTGCACGAAATCTAAATGAATAGAGCCTTATCAATTTTATCAGCTAAAATATTTTAATCGCTTTCAGTTCTCGGTATGTTTAGTGTTAAATTAAATCTAGAAAAGATAGCACTTTATAATAGAATCAATTACAATTGCTCGGAGAGGAAACATACTCCGAAATGAATTCTAATTCTAAATTGAAGTTACAATTATACAATGTCATCTCTCCGGAAGTAGCCTACATTCTGGTTCCACCGGATGCGATCTCGCTACAAAATGGTCGTCGCAAACGTGGCAGTTTTTAGCGTGACGTTGGTCCAAAGTCGAATTGTTACTCAGGTCTCCGGTACGAGAAGGTAAGGGGTCAAAACCGCCTAGCGCCACCCCCTTTACGGCTCGTAAAGTTTCGCTGGTCTCGTGCATTACCGTCGCTGCAGCCGTCGTAACTTTTCCACCCCTTTTATTCCTATGTATGCTCCCCTATAAAATACCTAAACGGTCCGCCTAAGTCATGGGAGTGGAGGCGGGAGAATCGCTAGAGCAACCACCCCCTCACCGTTTCCGGAGCACCTGGTAAAACGGTGCGGATTCCGCGGAGCGTCTCGGTGTCGCGAGGATCACGATTTGTCGCGGTGGATTCCCCACAAACCCCTGGGATTCTTTCCGCCCTTTATTGCATTCATATCCGTGACCACCCGCGGAAGGTTTGTATCCGCCGCCGAGAGTGGCCCCCCAGTAAAATGTCGGAGGACCGTCGTCGACCGGTTTTCCGGCCAGGACCTCGTTCGAAACCCGTTCCCAGGATCAGTCCATAGGATTTAGAACGTTTTAATGAAACGCTCGCCCGGTTCGGCAAATATTACCGGAGATAGGTCGGGAATAAAGTGGCGGGATTTTAATTCGCGGGGACGTGACCCGGCGACTTTTTATTTCGGTCCTGGCGCACGCCGGATGGGAGAACTGTATTTTTAAAAGCTTTCTCTCCCCGGCGAACCTGGGAATATCGCCGAGGATTTTCGACCTCTCCTAAGAAGATTGTCGCTGCGGGAAATATATCTGAAATACGTGTAATTGTTTGACGAGGATTGTCATGCTAAATATATCTAGTCCTAGCTGACTTTTTCACTCTAGAATGCAAATTTTCTGCTTTTATAGAAGGATAAAATATGCATTGGAGACTTTCTAAAAACAAGTGGTCGCAGAGAAAATATTTCAATTAATGATAAATTCATTCGTTAATTATTACATTGTGCAGATTACGGTAACAATAAGCTATCCTGCGAGCAGCGTTGTTACAAGCCTGTGGGCTTTATGCATTCATGGTGAAAATCGGAAGGGAGAATTGAAAACAATTGATATTTTTAACATCTCCCCGGAATAACGGGGATTTCGAGAGGAGGATTGTTGGGCTTTCCTAAAAATATAATCGCAGTGGTAATATCTGCAATATATATAATTGTTTCTGTGAATATATTATGATGTGAAATGTTCGTAGTTTCAGTTTGCTTTTGTAACTCTGCATTATTAAACTATCCTGCGAGTAACGTCATTACTAGGATTTTATGCACATAGGAAAATCAAGAGGTTAAATATGGAAGTAATATGAAAGAACGTTTTAAAAAATTTAACAATGTCAATATATTATACAGTATAATTCAATTATTTTTATTTAAAGTGATGCGCAACGTTGAATCGATCAATTACAAAATTTGAGAAAAACGAAAGATTAATTGTCCAGGATGTTTCGTTGTTTTTCATTATTGGTAATGTCACAGATATTTTGAAAAAAAACAGAGTAGAAATTTTAATGGAAGAAAATTACTTAATTGATTTATTTTAGTCGAAATTAAAAGATTTCCAGGCTCGTGTTTGTGTAACAGAATGAAACAAGGTACGTTGCATAATTTATTGTTACGAACGAATTATTTATAACTATTATTACGAACAGACTGCGGATATTTGGACCAAATTATGTATTACGGTAATGTGAGAAATACGAGATCCTGTGAAATGTGAGCTATGTATAATTGAATTGAATATTGTTTGGGTATTCTGTATTGTATCAATGTTAATATATCAGAATCATTAATGGAATATGTAATCTTTTCTGTTTGGGTTGGGTCTTCGTCACGCTCGGAGTTTCACTTTGCAAAAACATCCTGCATAAATAATGTAATCATAAAATACACGAGATATCATAGAGACATATTGCCAGTTGATGAGGACTATTAAAAGCTGTTTACTTTAAAAATATTGTACTGCAACTGTGGAGACGTTTTTAAAAAGAGTATAAATAATTTACCGGAAATGACAATGAAAGGTTCTATAAAAGCTCTTTTTATTTCAGTTCTTCGTAATTGTTCCTTTTGTGGCGACTCTTAATAATCGTTTCAGTCGGGACTGACATACATGGGGATCTAAATATTCTTTCCATGAACTTTTTTGGATTGTCAAATTTCGGATTGAAAATAGAAGCTCAAATTATTCAACACTAATCTACTGAGCAAACGCGACTGCCTTATAAAAACGACAAAATTTATTTCGATTTCACGCTACTTTAATTCACTCGATTCAATCTAGTTCTTTAAAAAAGCAAATTTCATAAATACGAAGGGGGTGGGTCTACACAATTGTTTCATGTTACGTCTCCGTCCACAGTGTAGTTACAGAGAAATGTCACAGGAGAAAAATGAATGGCGCAAAGAGTACTGCATCTATAGAAATTTGTTTTTATTTTTGAACACAGTGGTGTGTGTACACTCGTCAATGGATTCTTTTGTTGGATTTTTCTCGTTATTCTATGTAAAAAAAAATATCGATGTACAATGGTAAAAAAATTATTTTTCCTTTGACATCTTCCTGTAACCGACAACTTTCATATAAAGTAAGCTTACTTAACACAATATCGAGCATGCACGTTACGAATTAACTTTTGCCTAATATAAAAAAATATCGATGTACAATGGTAAAAAAATTATTTTTCCTTTGACATCTTCCTGTAACTGACAACTTTCATATAAGGTAAGCTTACTTAACACAATATCGAGCATATTTACGTTACGACAGAAACTTTTGCCTAATATTTCACCCGAATAGAACAATTTCAGTGTACGGTAGCGTGCAGTCACCATTTTCATTGAGTTCGCGAGACTTCTCGGCTTAGAATGGACTAACTTCCGTTTTCCGGTGGCGGCGAATCGATGAAATCGGAAATCTCGTCAAGGTGACGGGCGGCCCTCCATGAATACGCGAACTCAATTTACACATTCATGCGATCGCTTGGTATTTGAAACGCGTCGGGCATCAAGCCGTTCGAGAAGCTGGCTTCGGCCGCGGAAATAAAATTGGTGTCATTTAACGTGTCGAGCGGTTTCCGGCAGCGAATACCTGCCCGGAAAGCCTCGGTGCCCGGCGATATTCAGGACTAACTAGGTTGACCGCATCGAGAAACTTCGCTTTTTCTTTTTCCTCCTTCATGGAAATTCCGTCGGTTTCTCCGTGGTGCGGCACGGTGGCTCCTCTTCGTCCTCATCCTCCAACCCCCTGTGCCTTAAACCGCCCCTTTTCGCCGTTCTTCGTGCGGCCCTTCCAGTACGTGTTCGTATCGGATTTACACAGCCAGTGAGACCGCCGATGGAGGCTTCTTTCAGACGAGTTTCAAAGAACCTCTCAAAGAACTCCCCGTGCTTTTGACGGTTTCGAAGTTTCTACCCGCGGACCGACGGACGAGAAAGACTGTTCCGTGAAGAGTTAGCCCGAGAGCTGCTGCGAAAGAAGAATGGCCCCCGCGCAAGCCTCCGCACCCTGATCCAACCGAAGCCTCTTCTAAGCCCGGACGAACATGTATCTTGGGAATTGTTCAAGATAAAACGGATATTTCGCGGACGACGTTGCACCGTTTAATGCGCCTTGATCTCCCACGAATTTGCGTTTCTCTCTTCCTTCCCTCAAAAAGAATATCCTAGAAATGTTGTCTACCTTCAAAGGAAGTGGTGGTTATGTGATCTCCCAGTTTTGTACTTTTTCCTAAAATCTGATTCGTAACTTACACCCGATGAAAGGCGAATAATAATTTCAAAATGTTGAAGTTGAAATCACTGTTTTCGGTAACATAAGAGAAATTGATTTTGTGAGCGCTTATTTATGAAACGTTAAAGTTGATTTATATATTAGAAAGTATATTCACCATTCACAGCTAAGTGGCTGAACGTGAATAATCCTTAATCCTGTTAAAAAATCCACATATCAGAAATCCGAATTTTGAATGGTCCAGTGTCTGTCATGAATAGACTGCGGATGTTCATTTATGACAAAAATGGCAGACACAATTTAAACGGGAATTAAGAGCGCGTTATCTCCAAATTATTAAAATGATTAACGAGAAGAAGGGATTTATTTGAGAAGGAGTTTATTTGATTTGATTGATTTGTTCCTCTTTTTCCACTGCTAATACACTGTGAAATTCTTGTTCCAGGACGCACATCACTGGGTCCGCTGCTCCGCGACGAGAACACCAATGGTAATCTGACAGACGGCGACGATGAGCTGTTGGAATCGTTGGTGAAGACCGCGACGAAGACCCCGGCGACGAGGACGACACCTAGGGAACGCAAGAGGACCAGACACGCCGATCGTAAGTCTTGTAAGTGTGATCCCCGCACCCTGCACTTGGCTTCCTCTCTTCCGCGTTGATCGGTTTCTGCCCGCTCGTAAAGGGTAGATCACTGTAGAGGGTCGATCGCGAGATCGGCCCGATGCCAGTGGAATTCCGCTATCTACCGGCGACGTATTTATGGACCGAACTCGCCGAGACATCATCAGGCCCGTTATTCGACTCCCTGGTGTCCGTGGATCATTCACTGTTGCCTTATTCGATTAACAACAGAATTTAGGAAACACTTTATCTACTGCAAGCCTGTTAATAGAGTTAACCTTTTGCACTCCAAATTTTACGTTTTTCTTTCTTTTTGCCGAGTCACACTCTACAAAGAAGTGCAAAGGGTTAAGAATATTTGTGCCCTACCAAAGGGAACCTTATGAATCTCCTTTAAAATAATTATATCAAATCAAGGTAATTATATAGAAAAGGTCTGCGTACTCCGATTTTGAGGAAATTTCAATATTTTATAGATTTCTTGCATTAGAGTTGCTATTGTTGTTGAAGAATCAATTAAAAAGTGTTTCAAAAAAGTTATGAAAGAATCCATTGGAGATACCAATAACGTCAAAGAATATTATGTGTAGAACTAAAGACTGAATAGTAATAGATTGTAATTAATGTCAAGATAATGAACTTTTACGTGAATACAATTCAGTTCACCGTTATGAAATAATGACTTATAAAGTTGGAATACTTAGAGATTTTAATCAGACATACGTTGCTTGTATTGTAGAAATTCATCACCGGACATGAATATTTGTTTTAATCATTTCCTCGGTGGATACGCAATTCATTTACAGAATGAATATTTCATCCTTGGTCTTCTCACCTAAAATCAGACGATTTCGGTTTGCGCCAACATTCCATATGTTAAATAGGTCATGTTAGCAGGTAGATGATCGGTTATTACAATACACAGTTATGAATTATTCATGTGCGTTACTGGTATTGATTTTATCGAAAACAATTACACAGTCGTCATTATGACGTTAATTTGAACAACAAGTGAATTTAATCGTTCCCGTGGAATAAAACAAAACCGTGCTTCGAACGAAACTCTGCGAAATTCCTGATTCGCCTCGTTAGTCGGAATTATGAAACATTTTCCCTTTTTCGGTGCGAGTGATTAATCTTTTAAGAATTCATTAGACGAGCTCCGAGGGACGACACACCCTTGCCGGCAGCAACAACGCGGACTTAAAAACCGCGTTAAAATTAATTTCAATATAACCCTGGAGAACACAGCCGCCCTTTCGAATGCAAATGCTTACGCGTTTTCACTTGTATCCTTAGGGGGAGATGTTCCCATTAAAGCAGCGTCCTTTCGTTGCCGTGTTTGTACGCCGGAACGATTTGATAGCGTGTAATTATCGGCGATTTTCGCCGGTCGTTTCGGTGATTTGTTTGCCGAAACGATCTCGGCGAAACCGCGCGGAGTCTCACCCCGTTCAAATTCATTTAAAAACGATTCCGCCTCGGAGCTTGTTTAAGTCCGACTAATTTACTCGCAGACAATTCGCTCTTGCATTCGATCTGCAGAATTATTAATAGCCTGCGGATTTTATACGTTAATAACGAAAACGAGTACGTAAAATCTAAAACAGCAACGAATTAGGCGAATCTCGTGCTACTGTTATATTATTTTCAATATATCAAATCGATTGATGGTGGATTTTTATTTATACCTCAAAAAATTAATATTATCTAATTTCTTTGCTACTGGAATTATTCTGCACAAATCATTTATAACTAGATCACAGATTTTATACATTTACGATAAAAAGAGGTGAGTGTAAAGAATTTCAGAGTTCAATGCATTAGTTAAAATTTATCAAAATATGTTGCACAAAGATCCACAGTGTATTCGTGACCTATTTATTAATAACGTATTTGTTACACATTTGGAAATGTTGGTACAAAATATTAATCTCCCAAAGGTGTGAAAGATATGAGTAAAAGATATACACTTTCCAACAGTATCGAATGTCTGACCATAATGTGGTTATTCTACTGATCATCTTGGCCGATTTAGGATGTACTATGTTCCACTTGCTACGACTACTATAATAATAATTTTCACGGTAAATACTAACTCTACACCTTAATATTTACAGTATAAATAAAAATTATTTTAAAGAATAATTGTTTAACATGTGCATAATATAAAAATTGGAATATAATAGAAAAGATGAACACAAGAGATAGATTGGTAGGATTCGATTAAAAGATTAAAAATCAGGGTGTATTCTCTGCGGATTCTACTCGTGTAAAAATAGCAGAGCGTAATTTAACTTCGTGCAACAGTGAATGGTTCGCTCGGAGCTGCAACGAAGTCGATTTCTTGTTTTGCAGCTATTGTACACAGCTCGGTCGCATTTTAACAAGGAAATATCTCATACGCCTGCAAATGGAGTCCTCGAGTAAATTTGCGTTGTCGCTTGAAACGGTCGGTCCATAAATAGAGACTGGTGACGCGGCGATCGATAAGCGGAAGTTTGGAGCCAAAATTCTGAACGCCAGTGATCGAGGTCGACGCGCGTTGCGTGCTGCGCCTTCGATCTTCTTTGAACTTTTCTCAAGCACCTTATTAGCACCATTCTTCCTCCATCTCTCCTCTCATACTCAAAATTGTATATATATTTATTTTCTTCCAAACACGATTTTGCAATCCTTATTAGCCAAACCAGTTCTGACATTTTCTCAGATTTATTTTACATTTATCTCCTATACACAAGAAATAGTTTCTCAGAAACCTTCAATGGTTTTACTCAATTTATATAGTTCATTTCTTATTCAAGAGAGAGCAGCAGACTTTGCAACAGTGCCCAATCAAATGATACCACTCATAATTTATTCACCATTTATAACTTTACATAATTTTCTTCATAAATCGATGCCATTGACAACATTAGGTAAATGTTTTTCATTCAAATGGTGTCTAATTCTAGGCACCGAGAATAAGTTAATATTTATTTTATTTTTATCGTGTGTTCTATTATCTTTAACTTCTAGCAGCCGCGAAAGTTTCTTTAAGTAGATTGCGGGACATTATGCATCTACAGCGCGCAATTTTTAACACGATTAAAAAGCAGAAGGTGCAGTTTTAATTTTAACTTAATACAAGTTCGTTATATTTTTCATTTAATGCAGTTACGGTCAGGTTAACCCTCATTTGTTCCACATTTTTCAAACATAATTTGACTCTTGTTAAATTGACGTACAGATAAAAATTGAAAAAGATACAGATAGATGTATAATTAAATGTGGAAATTCTTTCGTAGAAAATGAAGTGCATACAGACATTCAGGATTTAATATACATTTTCTGAAACTGTGGAGAATGTTTCGAATTGACACAAGGAACGCTGAGGGTTAATACAGTTTCACTTTATTTGGAATTTAATATATTTTAATTTCAATTAATTAGAGAGGCACTAACGATGAAATGAAAATTTCGTGCGCGGTCTATTTATAGCTATCAACGTGATCCTTCAACGCCATCGTCGGATTGACGTTACTTTTGCATAACCTGCGGCAAGAATAAATAAATTGTCCGGGGAATATCAAAGTTCCAGGGCGATGCGTCATGTAGGTCGCGACGCTTTCAGAACTTTTTCAGGCAACATCTGCGATGCCAGTTTTCCTTTACTCTTTTATTTTCTAACGACCTTTTTCACGGGAAAGAGGCTCCCACAGTTTAACGAAAGTCGCATTTGCATTTTATATTGCGGCCATTCATTTTTCGATGCCGCTCGGGGTTTTTTCAAGGCTCCCAATTTTCGTGAATCGTGAAAACCTCTTTTTTCACGTCGAACCTGAAAGCGTTTCGTTGCAGAATCTTGAACAAAAAAAAGATATTTATTCCCGAAGCCGACGAGTTTTTCAATAGACGTGTGGGTGACGAAAAACATTGAAAACGTCTATTGTTATAAGCGTGGCGTTTTTTCAAGGCAATCGATCGAGCATTAGCAATGATTGAAAATTTAATGGCGAGGAATAAAATGGTTCGTTCGGCTTGAATAAAAGCGTGTAATCCTTTTCGCTCACTAGCACGATTCCCGCGGAACTCGCGCTTTGACGAATTCAAAACAAAAGAACCTGTTTTTTTTTACCCTTTGTGCTGTGATGTTGCTCTTGTTTTGTCACAGTTAAAAAAAGCCCTCTCTCTGTGAAAAAGCCGACGATTTTGGTCTAAAAATTGTTACATTACAGGAGCAAATTAATTCCATTATTGTCCCTCTACAAAAGTACCTTTGCAATTACAGTGACTCTGAAATCAAAAATTTGTTTCGTATTTCTAGTGTTGATTCAAAGGATACAAAAGTATGAATCGAGTCTAGAAAATATTCATCCTTGTTATACATGTTATTTAATTTGCAGGATCTAAAGCGTTTAACATTGGACCTGTCATTGAGATCCAAGTGAGCTTTGGTTTTGTGAATCGGACGCGTACCCCGAGAATTACACTACTTTGCAAAAGAAAGAAGCAGCCAGTATAATTATAAGATATAATGACAAACAATGTATTGTACACTAATTGATATGTTGCATTTAAAGTACTAGGAAATTGTTGGCAACAAAATTAAAAAATAATTCGGAGTGCAAAGTTTATTGCAGGAACAAGATTCATTTTAGTTAGACTTTGTGCAGCACTTATTGTAATGTGTGCTCCACTAACGTTATCAATCATTTCTTATGAAATTATGGTAATTATCTAAAAAAAGGTCTGCGTAAATTCAATACAGTATTCGCTATAGTTTTTTGCAAATATCTCAAAAACTAAAAGCGTCCCCTCGATATTGGAACAGTAAAAAGTTGTTAAAAATGTCGAAATCTATAACATATTAAAATTTCATGAAAATCGGAGTACGCAGACCTTTTCTATATAATTACTGAAATTATATTTATTAGATGAATAATCGTGAAACGGAAAATTTGGAACCGGTCAGTGTGACCGGTGGTTTATTGCTAAATATGACTGGGTGCTTCTTTCTTTTACACAACAGTATATATCGTGCCCGCGAAGCTCGGTTCGGGATCCGCCGGATGTGTATATTCCCGTCGAAACTTTTTGCGCCGTCTATCTCTCTGGCAGACGTAATCCTTGATGCAGCCGCCCGTATCTGTTCGTAATCTACTGGTCGAGAGCGATCGACCGTGTCTGCGCCGCGATATTCACATATGACAAGCTCGTTTGACGCGTGACTAAACGAATCGACGCGCATCCACACGTCAGACATCGCCTTTCCCACCCATTTCTTTCGGCTACCTCCGCTATTATTCGATTTTTCCGACGATCCGGGTCGCTAACCTGTTTTCTTTCTTTTACGGTCATGACTCTACGATCAAGTTTTAATCCGTTTGGAGCGTGGCTCGATGTCACCGATCAACCAACGTTCTGTCTCGCATTAACCCCTTCGACCCAAGTCTTTTCTACTTCGATTCTCTTCCTTTTTCTTTAAGTCGTTTCACAGGGTGCACGACTTTAACCATCTCAATTAGTTTCGCATGTAGAGGATCAATCAACAGTATTTATTTTAGACCATACGATTTCAATGGACCTTCGGAATTATCTACAGCAAACCACAGTAATATTCGGACACTTCTAAAGGAACTTCCTTAGTATCAGATCATGAATCAATTAATTTAATACATAACGTGAAAAAGAAGTTTGGACAAAATTGCAATTGGTCGGAATTATACAAAGAAGATAATAATAGTTATTGTTTATAACTTCTTTGTGTTACACAATAGAAAATTTAAATACCATAAAGATGAAAGATGCAGAAGTTGTAAACAACAATTTCTTGGAACGGGTCTGCGAGAGTCTCGATTCGGTGCAATTATCCTTAATTCATTGCGCTTAGCTCGTCTGGAACAATAAACTAAAAACAAAAAGGAAAAATTCGAGTTCCAAACATCTCGCACTTTTTACGGGGAGAAGTGAAATGTGCAGGAAACTGCTGGGAATAAAATGGATGACGTAACTGCCTCGTGGAAAGGGGTTATCGGCCGGAAAGCGAAGAATCGAGCAGCGTTGAGGGAAATTCCGCAATTGTCGTTGAGTTTTAGCATGCGTACGAGTAATTCAGGAGGCGTGCTTTACACCCGGGGAAAGCTCTACCCTCGTTTTCCCTTTCCCCCTCATTTCCTCCTCTTTGTCCCGAATTATCCAGTTTAAGGTGGCGTGGCAAGGGGTGTGGTGATGGCTTTACGATACATACACACACGCTCGCATACCAGAGCATTTACACAAGCCAACGGCCAGAAGCACGGGGTCACGGTGCCTCGGTGTTAATGAAAGAGCGAAACATTAATTTCGTTTATGCGTTCGCCTAGAATCTCTTAAGTGGTCTGTGTTCCTAAGAATTGAATTATTCATTCATACAAACCTCACTTTTTTGAAAATCTTGTTCCACGCTTTAACCCTCGGATCTGTTTTGAGTCAGACCTGGTTGTAATAATATAACATAAGCTCATTTCTTCATTTATAGTAGCCAGCTAAAATCGTTAACAACAAAATAAACATTGTTCTTATAGAATAGGTACAATTTTCTAGTATTCAGATTTAGTTTACGAGATTATGGAACTCAATAATAACAATAAGATTCAATAATCTCTAAAACTAAGTCTGACTTAGAATTTAAAACATTTTTTTAGAATTTCTAAAGAATAAAATAAAGAATTTAAACATTAATAAATCTGACTACTAGAAAATTACAATAGTTAAAGTAGGATAGCCATTGAGATCCTCCACAAAAATATTAAAGAAAGCATATAAGGTATAAGTTAAAAACATACTGATGATTTTGAGTTCGAGATATATACCTTGACCTCTGTCTTGGCTTCTGTCTCATTGATGAAGTATGAACGTTCTACAGCATTTTAAGAATTGTTAAAATATAGTGCGAGGTTTACAAATATAATAAAACATAAAATCTTAGTTTATTTCTTAGTTTATTTTCGAAAGGAAGGAACATTGCCTGCATAATAAATATTAATGATCCGAGGGATTCGCAGGGGGGCAACACTTTGTAGATGCCTTTATCTGATAATCAAAGGCGGTCTCGCGCTTTCGGCCGACAGCGTGTGTCCCTGTGTCTGTATTAAACACGTGTAAACCGGTGGCGGTTGCTAACGGGGTGGCCTAGCGTTCTTCCCTTCTTCTTTTTTCTGTCTGACAGTGAAGCGATCGCGCACGCGGGAGAACAACACCACGCCGGAAGGGTACCAACCCTGAAGGGCTACCGATCGTGACCGGCGCGACGAAGGTTCGCTGGTTTTTCGATTAAACAGAGGTTCTTTTTGTTTTTCTTTCTTCCCTCTATCACTCTATATATATTCACTCTCTCTCTATCTCTTTCTGTTTCCGGCTTTGTCTTGCGTGGAACCTGCGGTCGTTGCTTGTCCCCTCTGCACATTTGTTCGCTTTTGATGTCCCTTTTCTCCCATGCAACTGTTTCGTCCGTATTTTAATGCACGATCGTGATTGCAGTGAAGTATTTTGATTGATTACTCTTTAACACCTTCGTCGAACCGTCGCTGCTCGACGAGTTTCACTTCTACAGATTTGTTTATATTTTTCCGATTTTTTTTTCCAGGTCCCGGACGAGTACTTCGATGTACGCAGATACTCGAAGCACGGTTTTTTGTTTCTCTGTTTTAGCCAATCTTTGCACTGCTTTTTAAATTGTCTGCATGCTCTCGCCTCGAGTATTTGCTCCCAACTTTCAAGGGGGTGTCCGCATGAAAAAAAATCTGATTTCGGTGTGAGAAACCTATCGAACCGCGATTAAGCTCGAGAAGCTGAATCAGCTCGATCTCACGATGGGGGTTAAGTAAAAAGTTTGCTTCTTGTATGTAACCTATGCCTCCATTACGCAAGTTTCACTGTCTTGCCGTAGAATCACGGAAGCCGAATACATTTACCTTGTGCGAACTTCTGCCAGTGCAAAGACAGCCTGTCACGTAATAGAGCCAGTTCGCCGAGCGGTTTCCTTTGAGACAAGCGGTACACGGTAATTGAATTTCGTGATTCCTTGCTGTGAAAATTTTTAATATTTTTTACTAGGTAAAAGATCAGTTTTACGTTACTTCGAAATCGGGAGAACATTTTTTATCGGAATGTATCTTCGAAGACAATTTATTTGCAAACTCATTACTACATTATTATGTAAAAGATCGTACTGTTTTACATTCTTTTATAAAAATTACAACAATGGGTTTATTCAGGTTTTTAGAATACTTATTACAATGACTCTTTAAATGTGTAAAAACAAAAGATGTATTAATGTTCTCGGTGCAAAGGTTCGATCAAGAATATACATTAAAGCAATTTTGCTGATATGGATCTTTCTCAGGAAAGAAGAAAACTGCGTCTGTAAATTTTAGTAGAAAATTCAGTATTATTGTAATAATAACGGATTTCTTCTTTCTCGAAAAAGATCCATATTAGGATTGAAACGTTGAAAGTTTAATTAAACTAGCAAAATTGCTTTAATATATATTCTTGATCAAACTTTTGCGCCAAAAACATCAATACATCTTTTGTTTTTAACAATCCTACGATCATTAACTAGAATAACACTTTATATGAGTATTTGCATTTTTATTTAGATATTGAAATTTGTGTAAAACGGTTTAGTATTTAACAATTTTCGATTTTTCTTCAAACGGACATACTTTCCACTTAACCTGCTATGATACCGCTCGTTAGCACTGAATAATGAACATGATTGTAGTCCATTTAGGCGGACATTATACGTGATTATTATGCGAATATATGCAAGAATTATTATAGCTTCAGCTATAATTGATTTACTAAACTCGGCCAGCTCGTATAGAAAACCGTAATTGCATGGATTATTAATTATTAACGGGGTGTGTGGTTAATTTTATAGGAAATTCGATAAATATTATCAACGGGAACGCGACACTGATGAATGTCAGTAATAATTTATACGCGTTCCTACTGCTTTGTTAGTCGGCTGCGAAATCGACGAAGTGTCGTTCACATTTGACGATTGATTCTCACAATTTGTAACAATGGAAGTCGTTTCTACGGAAATTATCAAAAATTTGTTAAAGTCAATGTCTGAAAGGGCACGTCTCTACCGAAATTCTATTTGGAATTCATTAATAACATTTCAAAAATCAGTGATCGACAGACAGAGAGTTCGTAATCTTTCTAAATGTTGAACATATTTTACCCTTACACTTTTCTTCAATTTTATACAATACCGATATTTTAAATAATTATTGTCGTAAACAATGAATATTGATAATTTTTCTATAATTTATATAGATCAACAACGTAGTTATTAAAAAGAAAAGATTTTGAAGAGTTTTCATATTTTATTATTATAAGTTTTATATTTTATTCATACAAGTCATATTTGTTCATATTTTTATTCATATTTGGTATCATTTTGCACTAGAAAAATTCCACGAATATGTTAGTGAAAGATGCATCGAAAGATAATGAAAAATAAAGAAGTTACAATCGAGTTTCTTGGTCCCTCAAGGGGTGGTATACCCCGCAGTAGTGGAGATAGATCTGAGACATTTATAAGTCAGACTTTCGAAACATTTATGAATAAAATACTGTACAATGAATTTTTATCGTAAACTGTGTGGTGGGTTGTATAAAATTTCAACGAACGTGTACAACTATTTGAGACACGAGGTTCATCGAGCGTTAAGGGAGGCACAAATGTATCGACACGCGTTTGCAGAATTATTTATCCGTAGATGGCTGGTCCGGGGCGGATTACAAATTCCCATGAATTTATAGGGAAGCCTAGGAGACCCGGGGCCGAAAATTGCAATGAATTTTACTGGTAGACAAGCCCAGTCAAGAATTTATAGGCGCATCCCGAACTTAGAGGAGAGCTCGGGATCTACTTACCCGAGTTATGTAACGTCTATCGGCGACTCACTTAGGCGCTTCCATTTCGTCGACGTATTTCCACATCGATCGAAGCCCAGGAACACGGTGTTTCGTCGGCGAAATAATTGATGGGCCACGCCTTGGTCCTCACCGAATGATTTACCGAAATAAACGATCGATAATCGTCTACGCGTTTCGACGCCCATCCGTTTTATGGTTTTCCATTTATCTCTGACGATGAGTGGCACTCGCCACGAAAACGAATCCTGTCGATTCGAGGCACCGTCAATTGCTTTATCCGTTTCGTTCGCAATCTTTTTTACACGAGCTGCATGCATCCATCTACAACAAGATTACATTATACTGCGCCGAGCAAAATAATAGTAACACTGTTAGCGCATTTTACGGAAAGGGGACACGCAATTTTTATGATGTGCTAGAAAAGAGTTGTAAAGAGAATTACAAACTGAATTATTGTTGGTTAGACAAAAGTGTGAGGCAATTATTAATCTTACCCTTAAAAAGGATCTGAATCGTTTCTTTCATTTTGATTAGGTTAGGTTATCAAAATAATATGTAGCAACACTGTTCGCACATTTTACGAAAAGTGGACGCGCAATTTTTATGATATGCTGGAAAAGAGTTGTAAAGAGAATTACAAACTGAATTATTGTTGGTTAGACAAAAGTGTGAGGCAATTATTAATCTTACCCTTAAACAGGATCTGAATCGTTTCTTTCGTTTTTCATAAAATCCGCAATTTATTTATTACACTCGATACTTTAGATCACCTCTTTCAAGAATATTATTTTTTATTACTCACAAATAGTAAAAGCCAAGAAGTATTGGGGGTAACATGTCAATTTGGGAGGTGGGAAAGGTTCTTGGAGACCTAGGCTGTGGGGGTTTAGTCGGTATAGCGTTAGAATGAGTTTCAGTCAATGATAATCTCCCAATCCCATCAGAGGGGGGAGCCGAGTCTGACACTACCCTCTCCGACCAACATCGGAGGAGAGGGTGTCCACAAGAGGATTTCCCTACTGCCTTTAAACAAAAAAAAGAGGCTACTCACAAATAAGTAGTATAATCACACTAAATACAAGCATTTACTTTGAACACTGTAACGGAATTACAGTTGAATATAGCTCATCACCTCTCACGGAATCGTTATTCGCTACAAGTGAATATAGTGTTTTGCATTAATGTCGTGGATGAATGAAATAATTCTGGATGAACGATGTTCATTACCAATAGTAGAATCACGAAGTTATCTTGTGTAACAGGATCGGTGCTCCCGCGCATACATCGACGGCATTACCGTAATACAGCTCAATATACAACGTCGATATAGCTGTCGGTTCCGCCTCCTAATCATTTCACGAAATAATTCTGCTTGTGCATTACATAACAGTCCGTAAGCACGAACCTAAGAGACTCTGGTATGGATGCCGGTGAACCCAGGATCGATTGATATTCATGGTGGATCGTGAAACGGAATATTGAATCATTTCCAATTCAGATTCGTATATGGGTGGCTGGAACGTTCCAAAATCGAATGATCTCGATGGATCTACGCCGTCATCTTCAATCTCCTTTCCACTAATTAAGGAGGGCACCGTCTCCATAAATTAATTACTCGATTGCTTCCTTACTAACAATTTCGACCAAGCTATGTCTTGGAAGTTTAAGTTCCAACTACAATAAAGCACAAGATAAACATTCTTGTTTTAATAAGAACAGATACACGGATTTTGCTAACAGACTCTGTTCATCGAAATATTAAATAATGCATACAATTTGTAATTCAATTGATAATTCTGTTGATATTATTCATTTTTAACCCTTCGCACTCGGAGCTATTTTAACCCAAAAATCAAACGTTGCTTCTGACCTGTAATATTTCCATTCTCTATGATTTTTTTTTTAAATTGATAGATATGAAATGATGTAATACCTCATACAATGCTTAAATGTTTAGTGATTGGTTAGGTAAACAATATTTTTAATAATAGCACAGCAATCTTTAGTGACGCCTCAGAGGCGCCTCTCGAGTGCTAAGGGTTAATATGTAGGTAGTCTCTCGAAAATCTTTTTACTTCATGTGTAGTACCCAGACTTAGAAGATAGTAGATTAGATCAACGAAAAGGGTTCGATTTTTAATAGTACTGAAATAATTGTATATACTTGTTGATCTTCTAAATGGTTGGATACCTTCTTTAAAAGTACAAGATTCAAATCGACGAACTCTGTTGCATCAGAACGAGCCTTGTAATGATTACAAGAGCATCCAGAAGCAGGAAGCGATCGATAGTAATCGGCGTGTAGATCGCGTAAGTTTTCAGGCCTAATTCAGCATCGCCGGTCGATCGTCTCGCGATAAGTGCTCGCGCAAGAGGAGACCGTATCAACTCGAACTCGTCACTTTCGCCGCGCCGATGCATCGCTTACCCGCGAGACAATCGAATTACCATCGATCAGGGTGCGTGTTACCAGCGTCTCGCAGCGAGCGAGCCATCGACCGTGTAATCCCATTGGCATCGATCCCGCTTTCTTACTGCAGTAAATATTTGCTAAGTAGTTCGGATGGAGCTAGCCTCGTTCGACCTCCGCGGAACCGAAACACGATAAACACGGTACGACGACGGCTTCTCGTTAATAACGTGATCACGGACGGTCGTCCTGCACGATCAGCCCGCATCCCGACGCCGCCGACGCTGCAACACACGCGTCACGGAAAATAAATCCTGACACGGTTAGATTTACATCGGTCCAATAGCCAGTTCAATTCTCGCGAGCAGGACCTCTTTTTCTGTTTCAAAATTCTGTCTTCAAAAAGTACGTAAACTTTCAATTTGAAAAATTTAAGGAACAGTGATATTTTTCAAGATATCGTTTGAACAAACAGTGGTATTGCAAATCTGTCTTCGCAGATCTATTCTTCGTTCAAAAATACAAAACTTTGCTGCCGGAACCAATTCTCTAGCTCTAATGGTGTCCGGGATATTCGATCAAATATGACGTACAACTTTAAGGGATGTTTTCACCCCTTCAATGTGACCTAATATTTTTCTAAGAAGTATCTTTTTGTCTAATCATAATTCAATCGTTTCAATGAACTTGAGCATAATACTTGAAGGAAGTATTTTTAATAAAATCGAGGAAGAATATAAATGTCCATTTCACTCTAATTAATTTATTTATAAGTCATAAATATTTAAAAGTCATCAAAACCGGCAAGGAAGCCCCTAATGTAAATAATTACCTATAGTATTTCTGGAAAGTATTTTTGATACAATGAAGGAAGAAAATAAATTTACATTTCCCTCCAGTTTGTTGCAATTGGGGTAGAAAATGTTGATTTCACATAACGATCCAATGTCTACTGATAATAATAATTTGAGCAGAACATTTCTACAAAGTTAAATAATTAATTACAAAGTAATTTCTACAAAGTATTTTTAATAAAATCAGATAAGAAATTGATTTAATCCGGTTTGTACGATACAGTCTTAAGTTTCCGGAATCGTAGTACGTCTTGTATAGTTGAAATTTCGTATCTAGCTCGGAATCGGTGTCGCGACACGTTCTTGTTGGTGCGCCGCGCTATCGATTCCGTGTTCACGGCAGATAATGAAATCCTAATTATCGGCAGACAATGTTCAGCGAGGTTCCTGCTCGGTAACAGCCTTGGATAAATTCGATTTTAATAATTCGATCGCGGTCGACGCTGATAGCTTATCCGAATTCCTCGACGCCGAGTGCCACGATCGTTTTCGGTCTCTTTTATTCCGACCGGATTCCCTGCTATTTCTCACCGCGGCGGGATTGTTCGAATCCTGTGAACGGATTTATGATTTTCTGTTTGGCTTGCGGGAAGATTCGGCCAACCGGAAACAGCCTTTGTTGATAAAAGAAATCTATGATAACCAAAAAACTTTTTTCGTCTCGCTCCGAGCATTCCTGCCCTTTCGCAGGAAACTGGAATTATCGCTTTGGATGTCGTTTCGCGCTCCCGAACACCGAATAAAACGGAATTTGTTACGTACCAGTAATTTCGAACAATATTATCGAAACCGAGCTAATTTGCTGATTGCTACACGGCGCAGCTCTCATCGAGAAACTAAATTCGGAAACCTAAATTCAGCGGGTGATCAAATTATTGGAACTACGCCGCCGGATGTGGTATTTGTTGACCACGTGGTTGGATAATGTTGTGTATAATGTTTCTGAATGTATATTTCAAAATCTGCTGAAAAAGCTCTATCAAGTTCCGAGGAAACAAAATTACTAGACTAGTCGATGAAAATCAAGAAGTTAATGCGAGTTTAAAAAACTTCTCTTGGCGGAAAAGACTTAAAAAGAAAACTTTAAATGATGCTTCTTAAAAACCTTCCTTTTTAGAAACAAAAATTTTCTTCGCGTCTAGTTTATACAAAAATTCGTGATTTAGCTACTCCAATGTCAAATTAAATAAGTAGTGTCTTTGACTAATTTCATTTAATTTTTTAGTCAAAGTATTCATTTTAATCGAATTTCGTCTAGAATTAAAAATTGTACATTCTATCGAAAAGAAAGAATATACAGTTAAAACCATATTTTCTAATTCTTGAACGCTTACTGATTCGGTGGTTTCTTAAGTCCATTAGGTTCGGTAATCGGTGCACGCTAGAATTTAGAGATCGTCGTCTCTGGTATAATTAATCCGATTCCGATAACGCTTATCAACCGCAAGAATTGCTGTCTGATGCGAAAGTAAATCCCCGGCGCTTTGTTCGAAATTAAACTGAATGCGTGGGTACCGGATTCGATCAGCGAAATCAAATCAGATTGCGATTGAACCGGGCTCCGCAAATGCTCAATTAATGTTTCAATTTCCTAAAAACGTAGCAACGAATATCCAATATCTAGGACGATTCCAATTTGCTTATGGACTGTTCACGTTCGATAGAATCGTAGAACGCGAACTAATTTATTTTTCGAAATTCATTTCCGCGCGGAACCGATCGTGACAATAGGATTAATTAATTAGAATTAATTGGAAACAAACCGTCGGATTAATAGACGAGTTTTACATGTATTATTTTGTATTTAGCTAGGAAATTCACTGACAGCGGTAAATCGTGGAATATATATATCTTTCATTCGTAACAAAAGGACGTTGAAACAATATTTCGATGATAATCATCGTTAGCTTTGTGCTGCGGAATTATGCGTTTCAAAGGCTTCGACCGCGCGCCATCATTTTCCAAATCCATCTACCACTATTCATAATTATGAGCTCACGACTAGCTCATTTATTATGTTGCATACACTGTGTTGATAATAAACGCCGTGCGTGTCGACACGGTGGATCAATTTGTAGTTGATCGATCATTCTGGACGAACGAAATCATCCGAATTGTGTGGCCTGAAGTTTTTCTAATAACGATATGAATAAACCCATGAATTATCTAGTGGGACGAGAAAATATTTAGTATTTGCAACAGCAGACCCCAAAAAGAAGGCAAAAGAAACTTTAGCTTCATTCCGTTTCGTAATGAAATGGGCATTTTCAAAATTTAAATATGTGTAAGGCCGTGGAAATTGAGATTTCATTTTGTTAAATGAGCATAGGCAGAATTCGAAATTCTCCAAGTTTTTCATAAATACTAACGAAGATGGAAATGCTCAATGATTCTAATAATTTCATAAGCAGTGTATTGAAATTAAAATGTTTTCACTGTTTCGTGTTTCACATTTTTATCTAGAAATCACAGGATACTTTTGATTTTTAAAAAATCCATTTAAACTATATAGGAAATACGTAGGAAATAAAAATACCTCTTTCCGTGGAATATTTATTATAAAGCGTTTTAGATGTAGATAGAACGTGTATTCGAAAATTTGTATAAAATAAATGATTGATGGAAACATTTATCCACCGCAAAAGATAATGTTTTCACGTTCATTCAGTAAGCAAATAACGTGTTCAAAATATAACAAAAATCGTTTACATTAAAAGCAAAACATCGGAACGAAATAGGAATTTGTTTCCTTTTTCTAAGTAATACTTTATATTCTTGTTTTACTATTCTTGTAATACTTAAATCTACAGTCTGGTAACAATTAAGTAATATTGCTGTAACACAAACTGGGTCGCGTGACCGAACGAATTCGACTAAAGAAACCTTGGGGAACGATTTAAAATGATAGCTCGTGCATATTTTCCATCTAGAACCGAGGCAGTGTTAAATTACAGGTGTGACTGCCTGTATGCATAACCTGTACCTGTATGCAAACCTGTATGCACATAACTGCATAACACACTTCCATTGATCTTCGTGATGCATTCTAACCAGACGCGTTATAGTCCCTGTTAATTACCGACTGCTACCTCTGCTTTAAGTCTGTATCTGATAGACAATGTATCTTGACTAGACACTGCCAGATCGGATCTCGAACCAGCTGAAATATATTCTAGGCTGGTTCTGCGGAGGACTGTAACAGTAATTATGTTCCCATTGTTTGGCATCCTTCGCACTTTTATCGCATGCGAGCCTGTTCTTGAATGTCTTTCTCCGAGTGACGTGTTCGCTGCTTTTTCTCTGAGAACTGCTAAACGTTTCGTATACAGAGGACCCGATGCATTCGATCTTTTGACACATGGTTTCATTGCACGTGATGCATTCAACAAATTAAACAGCTTGAACGTGTTGGGTTAATTCAAGATTAGCTAACAGAAAGAAAAAATTTCCATAAGGAGTGTTGTTTCTAATCAGTACACTTTTCACGATTATTCGTTTCACAACAATTTTATAAATAGAAAGAATAAATTGTACAAGTATAAAATTCTCATAAGGAGTCTAATATTTAAAAAGTACAATTTTCACGGTTATTCTCAGGTTTTACAGAAACCATATGAAAAGCAAAAATAAATTGTACCAGTACAAAATTCTCACAAAGAGTAATCATTTCTAACAAGTGCACATTGCAAGATTGCTCGTAGCACAACAATTTTTTAAATAGAAAGAATAAATTGTACCAGTATAAAATTCTCATAAGGAGTCTCCTATTTTAAAAGTAGAATTGTCACGATTATTCTCAAGTTTTACAGAAACCTTATGAAAAGCAAGAATAAATTGTACCAGTACAAAAATCTCACAAAGAGTAATCGTTTCTAACAAGTACACTTTTCACGATTACTCGTTTCACAGACATTTGATGAAAGCTAAAGAAAATGCAAGATAATTACTTCGATTTCATCAAGAGAAGAGTTTCCTCTGTGTACGACTCGTTGGAGACATTTAACTGCCTGCATCTCACATTTGTCATTTTGTCCTGGCAGTCTGTAAATATCGATTGTGTATGATCGGCAGTGCGTAGAACGCTGAAGAACGGCCTCTCGGAGGAGGAGAAGAAGCACATTGCCGCCTACATCAAGGGCTACTGACTGTGATAAAACTGAAAACCTGTGACTCGTCCACGATGGAGAGAGGAAAAATGGTAGCACGATCATCGAACCTTTGATGACAAGGCCAGGATATATCGCGATCCAACGGAATCCGACGAACGCGACAACATCCGAAGGATCGCGGAGATTACACCAAGGTTATGCGTTAAATACATACAATATATTAAGAAATTCGTAGCCGAGGACGAGCGGTCCGAGGCGTCAGATTCTATTTTTCGATCCTGTCGCGCTCTGTCGTTCGTTCTTCTCGCCTCAAGAATGAAAACCGTAGGTGCATTAATCGATTAATTGCAGATTGCATTACACAAGTGACTGATCAACTGTAGGAGGGTATTGCGACTCACCGAAATTCGCATCATGCATTTCAGATTCAGATATAGTTTTCGAAAGATTATACACGAAAGAAGCTTGCTGCGTCTTGGCTGTGCCAATAAGTAATTTGTTGAAATGGTGTGAAACAAGGTCAATTAAGATGGGTAATTAAATAGAAAACTATATAATACAGTATTAGCGACAGTAAAAGCGACTCCCCTATATTGGAAAAGGAAAAAGTTGTTCAAAATGTCGAAATCTATAACATATTAAAATAGTTTTCGATACAGGTATTTCAATCTTCAGTGGCCAGATGCATTTACATTTCTTTCTACAGATAAATTATTTAAACCAATATCACTGACGTTTTTATTCGTTAGAAATACATTAAAGAATTGTACGAATCCAACAGTTCGCATATTATTTTTGATGTTGCACGTATTTAATGTATTTTAATCAGCCACGTATTGACAATTTCACGTCCGATAGTTTTAATATTGATTTTACTTGAAAATCCGAAAAGAATTAATTTCCACTCGTCCAGTGAGATACAAATGTACAGGAAGACCGCGGTAATAAATACGAGCATGTTATTAAATGTCCGCGTCAGTTGAGGTTTAATTACCTGAAAAATCGAAAGCGAATTTGCCGGAGGAGTGACGTGAATTATTCATTGGCGCAGCTAGTATATTTTAATAGGGGGAGAGTTCGCGAGGAAATGATTCACGAGCAAAAAAAAGAAAGGATGAAGAAAAGACGTCGCGCGGTGATCAGTCAGGCGACTTGTTCACGAGACTTGTTCCGTTCCCGCGACCGAATGCGACAACTTTGAAACTTATATATCCTCTTCATCTTTCCCGTGGAGGGTGAACGGGGAATCAGGGGGAAAAAACAACCGGTGGATAAAGTTTTCGGATGCATCTTCCGCGGTGACAGTCTCGCAGGAACGAACGTTTTGCGCGGGACGAAGCACCGAGACGTTTCCCGGCGTGCCTTGAATCAATTTTCCTTTGCATGTTGCATGATATGAAAATGTTATTAAAGTTCGCGACACTGAGCCAATTTATTTCGCCGCAGTTTCGTGCCACGGCGCGGCCGCTTCGCTATACGCGGAAAATTAAAAAGCGTAAAGAAGACTTTAAGAAGCGCGAGCTCGTGTATCAGCCCGGATCCGCGAGCACACCTTTATGAGATTTCGTTTCTCGTTTATCCGAACGACATTCTCTTTATTTTCGTGGTGACGGCGGCTTCACATTCGCTCGCTTATTTCTTTAATATGTAGTTGGCAAGCGCGCCGACGATTTTTAGATTGCGTTACGAAAGCGTACTTTAAATTAATTTAAAGATACTTTAATGATAGGATATTCTACTTGAACGTTTAACACAATTTTTTCGTGTTTCATATGGGAATCTACGAGACTCATAAAATTCAACAGTGTTGCATAATAATTAAATATGAGTATTCACGTTATTCAATGAACCTGTGTTGGATCTTTTTAATCCAGTAAAAAATAATGCAAAGTAAGATTTAAAGTTGTTCACCAAAAGTGGAGGAAAGAATTTTCCATCAATTTCGACTTCTTGAGAGAGCAATTTATATGGCGAACGTTTGGTCTATGTTGAGTTAAATCATTAACTATTTCATGTATCATATGCGAAACTACGAGTCCCAGGTGGCTCGTAAAATTCAACCGCGTTGCATAATTAAATATGAGTATTACATTATATTCAGAAAACTCTGTGTTGGATCTTTTAAATACAGTGTTGTGAAAAGTAACGCAAGAATTTTGCATCAAGTTGGAATTGTTGAGAAGCAAAAATGAAAAAATATTGAATGGAATTATTCTAGGTCGGAGGAAATGTTTAATTTTCAAAGGGTCAAATCATTAACTATTGAAAATGTATCAAACTTCGTTGGTCGGAAATATTGAAAAGTGTCCGTCGTCCAGGGGTTAATTTAGTGGTCAATGAAACAATCGCAAACAGTTGATGCATGAAACTATGACGTCGCCGAGCACCCACGTGGCACGAAACATGCTTGAAATCCGTAGCGGACAATGGCGAACGGTACCAGAATGAACAGTGGTAGCTATTGTGCTAGGCGGCCGCTTGAAAGTTCGAACGACAGGGGCGAGTAACAGACAATCGTATCAACGTGTGCCTCGAATGAACTCCGAAACTATTCTAATAAACTATTTTGATGACCCGTAAACGTTCAATACGGAAGAAATAAGAGAATGTCTCGAAGCGTCGCTTGCCAAGTAATTTCGCGGCGGATGAACCCTTACCTGCGAGATCGTATTCCCCGTACGATCTAACGAGAGAGAAGATCGAGCTTTGCGACAAACGATAATCGTCGATCACGTAGGTAGTTGACTGCCCGGTACCTAGACGACGTGAATTTTGCGAAACTGTGTGATTTGTTCGACGAGAAAGAGAGAGGAGAGGAGCCACTTAATTAACTTAATCATCACCTTACTATACGCGTAACGTGGCGCCGCGTGTACGCGCAATCATTGTAATTTACTGTGGAAATGAATTGAAATAAAATTGCGAATAGCAAGGTGTGCGTCGCCTTGACTTTACCTGCATCGATGCGTCCCAATCCTCTTCGCGGGTTCCCTTCTTCTATTCGCAGGGTGGATCTTCATGGCCGAAGTCTTTGGGTATTGGGAAACGCGAGGTAAGTTTGGGCAGGAATAATTTATCTCATTCTCTGTCGATGCAGGGCAAAGTTGCCTCTAGGTTTGTTACATTAATCATATATTCGTGGACATAAAGATAGAGTCTTTTTATTTAAGGTTCATACTTTTTCTTGTGGATAATAGTATCATTATACAAAAAAGAGATGCATGAGAAAATTTTGTGGTTAACCCAGTAAAACATCTTCGTTCATAAAGTATTGTTAAAGACGCAAGTAGAATAAGGATCATTTAAGATGAAACTAGAAAGTGATCTAGGATCATACAAGTAGAATGACAAGTCAAACAAGTAAGACAAGGTTCGCTTATATGTAGCATACTCACATGAGCAATTAAATGAATAGAACGAGGACTGTAGTCAACCAAGTAGAATGAAGATGCTGAATGATCAGTCAACAATAACGAGGACACCCATAAGAGAAACAATGCAGGGAGGGTCTATAGTCACGTGAGTAGAACAATGAATGGAACAAACACAGCTTGTGATCAGACAAGTAAACCATAAGCAGCATATAGCGTGGGAATGGTATTGGTCATACAAGAAAGCTATGAATGTCCAGTAATTAGGCAAGTAGAACAGGTATAATTTAGGCAAGTAGTAAGAGCTTACAACGAAATAGGGGAAATAGAAGGGATCATAAGCCGACTAGACTAATGTCAGAAAGTCTGTCAAACAAGAAAAATAGGAAGTCTAAAAATCAGACAAGTAGATTCACGACGGTTTATGACACAACAAAAGGCACTATATGCAGACAAGTAATATCAGAATGAGTTAAACAAGAAAAATCTAAAATCTAAAGATCGGCAAGTGGAACCTATAATTAGACAAGTCGAACAAATATCTCTTGGCAATTAGCTTTTCATGCTCGCTGTAGTGCCATGTCGTACAGCCCGACAATTGAAACGGGGATGGATTGTGATCGCGCGACTAGAATATAGAAGGACTCTGTTCAAGCAACTAGAATGATCGCGCTCGATGATCAGACAAGTGAAATAGGGGCGGTGAATGATCAAGCAAGTGGAATAGGGACGGCCATAGCGAGGCTGAATGAAACGGGTATGATCTATGCGTGAGACGCGTGGAATTGCGCGGATCGCCTACGACGAGGCAAGCCTGTGCATGAAATATATGAAAGTCGCTGGGAAACAATTTCTCTCCTCTGAGAAATGCTAGCCCATTAGCCAGTTCATTCTTCTCTGCTCGAGACAGCAAGGCGACGCTTATGCAGTAGAGTCTGTGTCCTCGTGCGTACGATGCAGTAAAACAAAATTTTGATCTTGATAGTCACGGTTGACAACATTTTTACACACATCAATAGTTGCAGAAATAATATTTGATCGTTAGAAATTAAGGAAGAAATAATTCAAACGAATTTTCAAAAGAGGATAAATGCAATCTTTGCAAAAAATAATCCTTCATACAAACTGCTATTTTAAAGGATTTTTCTGAGAGTCGATAGGACATTAAATATAAGCATTGCTCGTGATGTGTTTGACCATTATTATCCTCCTCTACTTGTTACAAGTATTGACCCAGGTTTTATCCACTTAGTAAAATCACTGGTTAAAATAAAAGTTACGTCACTGTCCAACAAAGAGAATAAATAATGACAAAGGACAATACTGGAAATTCTAATGACAAAATTTTGATCTTGATAATCACGGTTAAGAAAATTTTTGCACACCTTAATATTTGCAGAAATAATATTTGATCGTTAGAAATTAAGGAAGAAATAAATCAAATGAATTTTCAAAAGAGGATAAATGCAATCTTTGCAAAAAATAATCCTTCAAACAAACTGCTATTTTAAAGGATTTTTCTGAGAGTCGATAGGACATTAAATATAAACATTGCTCGTGATGTGTCTGACCATTACTGTCCTCCTCTACTTGTTACAAGTATTGACCCAGGTTTTATCCACTTAGTAAAATCACTGGTTAAAATAAAAGTTACGTCACTGTCCAAGAAAGAATAAATAATAACAAAGGACAATAATGGAAATTCTAATCGTAATTCAATGGCACGTGGTATTTTGTCGAATGTAAAATATCATCGATCAAACACATCAACAGGTAAAAAGGTTTTCCAATAATGAAATTGGGATGTGTGAAGCAGGAGTTAGGTAGAATGAAAGAAGACGGCGGCGTATAACAAACTGTGCTCGAGACACACGATTTATTATTAACCTTCGACCAACTTTAACAACATACAATATAATGTAGTAATAAAAACGTATCAGTTAAAAGTGTAATAATGATAGCGCGACGATCGTTGGAAAAGTGTTCGCGTCGTGTACATGCGATCGCCGTTCATCTCCGCCACGCGTTCTGCATCCGACTGCATGCTCCTGGTTGGCGATCCTCTATACTCCTGAAATACATCTTTCGCGTGATATCTTCGTGGCCGAGAACACCGGTGATCATTGGATAAAAAATGGGGACAAAGAACGCTCCGATGATCGCGTTTAGAAGAAGGGATGGTTGGTTCTGTGTGTACAAGTGAGGTTCGAGAAGAAGGGGGCGATTGGGTGGTCAGGAAGAAAAGTGTATCGGAAAAGGGGGCGTAGGATAATCGAAAAGCTTTCGAGACAGGTTACAAGAAAACATTTCGCGTGTGATTCATTTAGCACCGTTACGCCGATGCGCTTAATTAATGCTAACCTCTATAGTCGTGTAGAAAAACCACTCTCTTTCTCTCGGTTCCTCTTTCGCTCCCACCCTTTCTCTCAGCTCCTCTCATAAATTCTCTCCCATTGTCTCTTTCCATCTATATATATTTGTTATAATTATAATAGCGTAGAAGAGCCTCGCTTCGCGTCAGGATATCTCTCGACTCGTCGCGCGCGCGCTGACCCACCAATGTCTGACCCAGGTCTGACCCGGGTCTCGCTGCGAGTTCAGGACTATGCTCCTCCGACCGGAAACAGTAAACGCTCATCAACGCTCACAGTAAACGCTCCCAGCGAATGGAAGAACACGAAAAAAAATGGGGTATTGCATACAGTCTGTTCGGCGTGTGCACCTGGCTCAGGATGATCGACGGATGATCTGGCACGATCCGCCTCGAAAGCCAGTCGGTCGATGATCCCAAGCGAGGACGAAGCTTCCGGACACTTTGCGACGCACTCATTCGACCTGTTTAGGCTCGAGCAGTGTCCGAGCAGCGTCGCGAGAGAAGATCCCTGGGGAAGAAGGAAGTCCCCTCGGTCGTTTTTGTGAGGAGCCAGCTCTCTTCGGGACGAGCGAATGACGTAGTGGTCGATAGGGTCCGCGGACATTGCGAATCGATCGGCACACACCAGGGTTTTGCGTTCAATGGTAGTCGCGGACCGGATAGGACTCGATCAGGCGATCCGGAGGGCCGATGAACACGTGATGGCGCGAGACATAACGCCGACGGTAAGGACGACGCTGTGCTCGGAGACGCGGCGACGCGGCACGATGACTTCAGAGCTCGTCGTGTTTCGGACCGGTGAACTCGTCGTGCGAGATGAAACCGTTCTTGTCCTTATCCTCGTGCTGGAAGATCTCCTCCACAAGCTTGTCATTGTCCGCCAGGATCTTCTTCACCTGGTCGTCGCCCGCGCTACCCTGCTCCGCCTCGATCATCTGCTTTCTCAGGTAGTCGCTCACCTGCGCATACGAAACATCGGTTATTTTAGCCTGTCGAAATTTTATGCAAGTTCAACATCGTGGACTTAACCTCCACACATGGTATTTAGCTTGTTCAAATGTTCTACAAGTTTACCTGCAATAACAATCAATTTTCTATATAAATTTCAATAATATAAATATTTTAACATCGTAGATTTAACCTTCACATGGTATTTAGCTTGCCGAAATTTTCTACAAGTTTATTTTCAATAATAATCAATTTTCTATAGAAATTTCAATAATATAAATATTTTAACGTGGACTTAAGCTTCACATGGTTTCTAGCTTGTCGAAATTTTCTACAAGTTTATCTTCAATAATAATCAATTTTCTATATTTTCAATAATATAAATATTTTAACATCGTGGATTTAACCTTCACATGGTATTTAGCTTGCCGAAGTTTTCTACAAGTTTATCTTCAATAATAATCAATTTTCTATAGAAATTTCAATAATATAAATATTTTAACGTCGACTTAAGCTTTAGGTGTTACTTTTCTTACTTTCATATTGTTTGATTTGTTTAACACATATTAGAGTGACATTAATTTTTCAGATGCATTAAAAATTCTTCTCTTGAAAATTAATCCATATCGGGATCGAAACGTTGGGATTTTGTTAATTGCAATATTGCTTGTCTTTTTTTTATTTTGTTAATCGTGGACTTGCTTGGAAAGAGTCATTTCTGAGCAGAGATCCCAAAGAAAGTCGTCGGTAAAATGTTCCGCATTGTTTCTGCACAGCAGGAATAAAATAAAAATTGATTTAATTTCTTAACAACTTTGTTGCATTAAAAACAACGGTTTTAACGGTTTTATAATAATTCTATAATATTCTCTAATAATAATTTTATAATAGTTCTATAATAATTATCACAATTCTTTGAATAACGAATAATATGATAAATGCATTTACAAATTCAAATTGGACATCGAGTATACAGGATGCTGGTAAAAGTTACTTGTATTATTGTTGGCTCGGTTTGGCATTTAAAACTCAACGTTTATAGAGAGAGGACAATCCCATGCATGCTACAGTATTGTATATTACAGTTTTGTGACTGATAAAAATTGTATCATGCACCAAAATGTACTGCCCGGTGACAAATAACCATTAATCCTTCGCGCTTTTCAGATTTACAAAATACTCGTGCGATTAAGTACAAAGAGAATCGATAGGACATTAAATATAAGCATTGCTCGTGATGTGTCTGACCATTATTATCCTCCTCTACTTGTTACAAGTATTGACCCAGGTTTTATCCACTTAATAAAATCACTGGTTAAAATAAATGTTACGTCACTGTCCAACAAAGAGAATAAATAATAACAAAGGACAATACTGGAAATTCTAATCGTCATTCAAAGGCATGTGGTATTTTGTCGAATGTAGAATATTCGATCAAATACATCAACAGGGAGATATAAAATCTGTGCCTCAATGTATCCTTTCGATCGATTTCATCAGTTCCCATTCGTAAATAGAAATCTGTTAAGTTTGTAACGTGTCGCAGTGATTGAAACAAATGTATCGCCCCACGCGACAGTCCTGAAAAAAATAAAACACGATTGCACCGTTCGCTGTAGTTTCGCGAAAAAAAAAACGTTTCGGGAGCTGTAAGCCTTCCCTCCCCGATGTGCAAAATGTGCAGACGTTAATCCTTTGTACTTGCGAGCGGAGATAAACCTGTCAGCCGGCGACATTGTGATTGGTCTGCTGTTTGATTCGTTCGAAAAAGGTTCTTACGGATTAACCGAAACAAATGAGTCCACTTGAACGTTGATAAAAATACCGATTCGAACATAGACGAGTATTAGAGCGCGAAGGATTTCCTAGATTTTTTCGATTTTCATTTGGTTATCATTAGAACGTGGATGTTTATGCAATTCTCAATTTCTGTAAACAAATTTTAAGAATGTGAAACCATATCAAATCCTATTTTATCAGTCTAATTCTGAATATCATGGAGTACAGTGACACATAAACGTTGATAATTTATACATAGCAAATCTAAACGAATCGAAACGTTGAGGAAGATTTTATAAATTGCAAAATTGCTTTGTTTTGATTTTTTGATCGAACCTGTGCGCCAATATCATTAATTTCTATTAATTCGTACGATCGACAAAACAGAATATTAATCCTATTATCATTGGTAATAATATTGATAGGTCCAAAATAAGTAAAAATCGTACAAAATTCTGCCGAATTTGATATTTCTGCGCTGTTTGAACATTTTTATAAATCGTAAACACATAAAGATCCGTAGTCTAATTATTATGTCTTTGCCTCTAGATCTACGGGGCACAAATTGTTAGCGATTTTTACAATAATTTATCTAGATAAACAAATTTCAAACTCGCCATTTTGCCGTAGTTCCATATTTGAAAGTACTAAATAAAATTACAGTTCCAACTAATATAAGTTAAAAACACCTCGTTGGTTAACGATTGAAATGATTAAACGATGCATCAAATTGTTGGCCGAAGTTCAAACTTTGTAATTTCATGTCTCAGGGTCCTTATGGGTTAAAATCAGAAACGTTCGCTCGTTAGTTATTAATTCGTTAGTTGCTCGGTTGTTAATTCAACTTTGGAAAATCTGAGTGTGTGTTGATAACTACAGATAATCCCAATATATTTACTGTTACCGTAACACTGTATCATTATTTGCCAAGTAGTTGATCTACATAGAACCATCACCACAAGTGACCCTTAGAAAAAAATTAAAAGTGATCTTGCCATTATTCTCACCTCCTCGCGAGACAATTGGTTGTCGTGGTCGCTGTCGATTGCTTTGAACACGTTGGTGGACTGCGGAGTGTCGCTGATGTTGATCAATTCAACTTCGAACAACAAAGTTGCACCTGTAATCAGAAATGTTCGATTAATGAGCACCTTCTATTTTCTATGCTTAGATCAGTTTTTAGTCTTTCGAAAGGAAAGGGACATTGATGTTTTATCAAAATGTCCTACATAGTTTTTGATAGAAAAGACTGTTTACACCGAACCTTACAATACCTTCTAAACAATTTTCATACGAATGATCCTTTCGTGTCGTTAATTCTTTACGGGATATTTTAGCGTTTTCAGTTAAACGAAACACAGTGTATATTAAGAGAATTTTAAGTATGTTTTCGGCGCAACGGTTCGATCAATTGAAACATAATAAAGCAATTTTACAAGTTAATTAAACTTTCGACGTTTCGATAGTAATTCCTATCATTCTCGAGAAAGACAATAAAAAATT
>CM052339.1:9455288-9470161 GCA_028455595.1 Lasioglossum vierecki | reverse complement strand
CGAACGCCACGCTTTACGTGTCTCGATTAAAATTCGCGAAAAAACAATCATATACGTCACTGGCTCGACAATTTCGAGTTTGCTCGAAGCCAGCGACGACGGACGAATTTATTAACCGACTAGAGCTTGCCTGCCAACTTCGACAATTTTGCACAATTTCGCTTTCCCGTATTTACGAACCTGCATAACCGTTGAAACTTATTTATTATCTTATTTATTGATATAATAAATATAAACTTATTTATTTATTTATTGAAATCGAATTTTAAACCACTTCTCGATGAGCTACAGACTTGAAATTTTCAACATAGTTCAGAACTGGATAACAATGCAATATTCAAAAGAAATTTTTGTAAAAGACTGCGTTTAGGATTTAAACAATATTTTTAAATATTCAGAAAATAAAAAATATATAGAAAAACTTTTTAAAAAACACGCTTATATTAGAATGCACTAGAAAGGACAAAATAATATTTTCAGATATTAGTGACTATTAAGAAAAGCGTTTCACGCTTTTATTTATAATAACTAACATCTAAAAATATTATGTTTTCTCCTTTTTATGTGCAATCTAATATAAGCGTAGTTTTTAAAAAGTGTTTACATATATATTTTTTAAGGTTTATTTTAACGTGGAAATCGTTGTTTAATAACTCTGTTACTGTATATAAATTCTGCAAACAAATGATAGCCGCATTGAAAACAAAACAGAAGGAGAATAGGTACTCAAAAAATATGAAAAAAGCACTGTGAATCGTATGTTCGTGGAAGAGGTCGGTGGTCCGCGAGTTAATTGACATTTATCAAGGAGAACTGCGGCTAAAAGCGATAAAGGGAAGCGTTATTGACGGTAGTAACCGCTCTGTTGGCTTTCGGCTTCTAATCCTACCAGGGGAGATACGATTGCAGCGTAGTTTTGTTAGTAATCGTATATAGTGCGAGAGAGGGTGGAGAGAGGAGGGGGTTTGTTAACGAGCGTCGCGTTAACGTTACGAGATCCGAACGAATCCCGGAGGAGCGTGCGGGAAATTGCAGAAAATCCGCGCCGGGAAAGCCGGAAACTGTAACGGCGGAAGATGACAGAGACGCGCGGCGCCACAGCCCGCCCCGAGGAAATGGAACGAATTTTAAGTCGGTGGCGGCGTAAACGCCGATGAGTCTCTGCTGCTCGTAACTGGCGTTCAGAAATATCTTCTACCCCTGTTTCTCTACCCGTGCTTTCTCTCTGTCGAACGACAGAGCTTTGTGCGCATCGAATCAAACGCCGCCGTCCGCGGAATGTCAAGTTTTCCAGAACCGACGATGAAAATGGCAACTCTCGGGAAAGGGAAACGTTTCAGCTTGGACAAAGCTGACTGTTTCAGAATAAAATTCATAACGGCGACGCGGTACAGCTGCGATCCGTTTGTTGTCGATATCCGGAGCAATGGAAAGTTTATTTGAGAGGACATTTTTTGCGTCGAGGTAGTTCCTTGATCAACTTTTTACTTTATTTATAAAATTTAGCATTACAACTATCTGGGGTCTTGTTTTACTATTTTCCACTGCATTTTTCACGTCCTACAATTCGAAGTGAAATGTTCATTAAGGATTGATGTGAATACGTCAGATCTAAGACGATCCATATGCAACATTATTTATTGTACGATTATTTATGGTAACCGTCTTGGATCTTAACTGACCATTTTGTACTGCATTTTTCACGTCCTACAATTCTAAGTAAAATGTTCATCAAGAACTAATTATATCGTTTATCACATTCTATGTATAATTCAGTGTTGCATATGGGTCGCCTTAGATTGATTCACATCTAATTCACTATTTATTTATTAGATTGATTCACATCTGATTAACATCTATTCACATCTGAAGCATGATAGGGTATTAAAGACATCAGACATCAGAGCTAGTATTTTCTTGTAATTCTAAATTTCCTAAAAAAGGAGAGACCTAAAAAAGGATAGCTGTTTTTCTATAATTCTTAAAATTATTTTATTAAGTAAGTTGATATATTTAAAAAATTGTTTTAAACGTGTTCTCATCAACAGAGTATCACCTTTCGTTTTTAATAATTCACAGACGCAATCACTATTTTCTTAAAAAGGGTCTAAACCAATATCAAAACGTCGAAATTAATGTATTGCAAAATTGTTTTTAATTAAATTGATCGAACCAATGCGCCAAGAACATCAACTTCTTTAATGTAATTAATGTTAGAAGCCGTTCTATTGCTCCATATTACCTCAAAAAATTCTGGGTAATCTATAGTAATCCATCTTTACGTCAAATGTAACAATGAAATCTTCACCGTTAGCAGTCGAGGGGTGGCCCAGAATTATTCACAATATCCTGTACGTGATTAACTCCTTGCATTCGGAGCTATTTTACCTCGAAAATCAAACGTTTCTTCCGACTCAGAATATTCCCATTCTCTATGATTGTTTAAAATTTGGTAGATATGAAATTGATATAACTCCTACAATACTTAAATGTTTAGTAATTGGTTAGATACCGACGTATCTAATAATGTAAACAATATTTTAAATAATTTTAAATATATTTAAGTATATTTAAATAGATAAATATATATTATATATATTATATACATTTAAATATATATTATATATATTATATACATTTAAATATATATTATATATATTTAAATATATTAAAGAGGCGCCTCTCGAGTGCTAAGGGTTTAAATATGTTGATATCTAATCAATTATTATACCTTTCACCTTCATCCACACGGGTCATTTTTTAACGAATGAATGCGAAAGGTCGTTATTGACAGATCGACAGATATTCCCTGGGTCAACAGGGACCCAGGGGCGGCTCCGACCGGGGATCAATCGGTGCGCATTGTAGCATAGAGTGTAAAGCGATGAACGGTCCGGCCATCGTGTGTGCAACAACGTTCCCTTATTGTTTCTCGGACGTGTCCATCCGTTCTCCGCAAACAAACGTCGCATTCTCGGGCAATGCGGCGCGTATGTACATTGCAACCCCCCAGCAAAGGAGTTAATAGCGAGCTTGAGACGATAGTTCAAGTGACGATGAGCTGCTAGCCCCGTGCATGACTCGAGTGCTTCGAGCGGCTTTGGAGAGGGCGAGGCGATGATAAGTAATTCTGTCATGGCACTGAAGCCAAACGAGCGCTTTGCGACGTGCGTCGGACACGGGACAACATAATATTCCCTGTTCGGAGACGAACCTGTACTAGACCGGGATCATTCGGGCCACAACGATCAATATACTTACACGGTAACTCGTTTAACCCTTTGCACTCGACTGTCTCCTCTAAGCCATCGATCAAAATTACTGCATACAGGGTGGTTCTTAGCTGTGAGGGTAGAAAATATTTTCAGAGATATCTTCCTCACATGTACAAAATATACAGCAGAAAATCTTCAAAATTTTAATTAATTTGTATCATTTTTCAATGTAACTCGAACAAATTTGAATAATTATGAGACTTGCGTGGTACTTTCAATAAACTTACAGAATCTTTTGAAAAATATTTGACTCTCTAAGCCGTCGATCAAAATTACTGTATACAGGGTGGTTCTTAGCTGTGAGGGTAGAAAATATTTTCAGAGATTTCTTCCTCACATGTACAAAATATAAAGCAGAAAATCTTCAAAATTTTAATCAATTTGTATTATTTTTCAATGTAACTCGAGCAAATTTGAATAATTATGAGACTTGCCTGGTACTTTCAATAAACTTACAAAATCTTTTGAAAAATATTTGACTCTCTAAGCCATCGATCAAAATTACTGCATACAGGGTGGTTCTTAGCTGTGAGGGTAGAAAATATTTTCAGAGATTTCTTCCTCACATGTACAAAATATACAGCAGAAAATCTTCAAAATTTTAATTAATTTGTATCATTTTTCAATGTAACTCGAGCAAATTTGAATAATTATGAGACTTGCGTGGTACTTTCAAAAACTTACAGAATCTTTTGAAAAATATTTGACTCTCTAAGCCGTCGATCAAAATTACTGTATACAGGGTGGTTCTTGGCTGTGGGATAGAAAATATTTTCTGAGAGATTTGTTCGTCACGCATACAACATTTAGAGCAGGAACTCTTTAAAATTTAATTATTGTGTATCATTTTCCAATCTGACTGCACTCGAGCAAATTTGAATAATTATGAGACTTGCGTGGTACTTTCAATAAACTTGCAGAATCTTTTGAAAAATATTTTACACGTATTCGTTTAAAGTCGGACAAAATCAGCGAGTGGGATGACTGCAATTTAAAATGCTGAAAAGAATTTAAGGACATCTAGGTACAATTTCAAAATTCTAAAAATTATTTCTTTGTTCTTTTTTTGTTCAATACATATAAAACAGACAAGCATTTTCTATTTAAAAGAACAACTGTTTATTGGTAGATGTGATAAATGTTAGGATAGAATTGAAAAAATTCAAAAAATGAAATTGCTTAAGCAAGACCTGCACGAATGCACGGATTAAAAGAAAGTTAAAAACAGCGGGCCTGAAAAATATATATCAAAAAACTTTTCGAAAGCCACACTTATATTATAATGCACTAAAAAGGAGAAGATAATATTTTTAGATATTAGTATATTTGCAAGTTTATTTATAGTGCTTTCTACTTTACAGTGCATTCTAATATAAGCGTGGTTGTTAAAAAAAAAAAATTTCTTTTATATATTTTTTATTTTCTACTTTTTAGTCTTTGGTAAGGCCTGGGTTCAATTCCCGCTGAGACAATCTGCTTAGATATTTTTACTTCTTAAACGCACAGATATAAAAAAAAATCTTTTTTAATATTACATTGTCATCCAGGTCTGAGGTATGTTGAAAATTTCAAGTCTGTAGCTCATCGGAAAGTGATTTAAAAATTCATTTCAAGATTTGACGCATACAACAACAATGGCAACGACAACTCGACAAGTTAATATAAACGTGGTAAAAAATAGTATATTCGAAACGGTCGCGTAGAGAACCTAACGGAATAAAAATTCTGTGGACGTATGCGTTGGTGTCGTAACAGGAGGGAGGCTGTTCTATCGAAACCGTGTTTCCGGAGTATTGAGTTATGCGTAGGATTGACTGTAAAAATGATGTTCGCTCGAGAGGACGTTGATGCTAGCGCGTGGTGTCGTTACGGTGGCGTTTTTCTGCGCGTGTCGTTGCGACCGTGGTTATTCTTTATGCGGCCATCAGGATGGTCGTTGGTCTGCTCTTTGTCGGCTGCGAGAATCGAGACGGTGGGCTTATGAATATCTTATGAATGCATGGAAGCCGTTACCACGGTATTACACGGTGTCGCCCCGTTCCGAGCCTCAGATAAGGAGGCGCTTGCTGAAAAATGGCCCCTCTTTCCTTATCCCGTTGGCCGCGGCCGCCTGATGGGGACCAATCCGGCGCGCCGGGGATATTTTCACTTTATCACGCGTTATACAGGGGCAAGCCCGGTCTAATCTATGTTTAAAGCTGCGACGAAGGTGGGTCGCGACGGCGAAGGGGGGCTCGTGGCGCTGCCGTCGACGTTTTGTCAGGATATTAAAGTGAAATTCATCGTGGACCGATGCGACAGCCTCTCGGACCTACTACAATAATGGTCGAGACCGTTTTATTTTACATCCGTTACGCCCCGACGCTCGACGCGACACGAAATTAACCGGTTTTAAGTTACCGGGCGAATATAGCGCGATCGATTTATCGGGCCGACGTGAAATTTCGATTGGAATTCGATTGTCCTCGGCGAACGTCTATCCCAGTGCATTCTTTAATGCGATTCCCATGAAGCTGCGATTGTGGACACAATGCTTCACCTGGAGACTGAAGAGAACGTATAGAATTCTTGAAAGAGAGATCACCGTTCATTTCTTTTTTCATTTTTCCGATCACTCTTGTTCCTTCGGTTCATCGCGCACGTTCATCTTTTCATTTAGATATTAATTCGTAATTCTTTATTCTCGGCGCAAAGGTTCGATCACTTTTCTACACAACAAATAGCTATTTTGTAGCTATAATGTAACTTTTTATGCAAATTCTATTATTGATATATATATATTTCTTATAGTATCTAAACCCTTTTAACACTAGAACTACCAGACCAGTCAAAATGACTGGTGCAAACTTTTTTCGATTAGTAAATATTAAAGGTATAAATATGTTTCTTTGAGAAATTTTTTTAGAGAACTTTTCTATTATAGTACATATTTAAATATCGCCTGTACGAAATCTAAATAAATAAAATATTGTCATTATTAGAAGGCAATGTATGCCAACTGCATTTAGTGCTCGGTTGTTCTAGTGTTAACTACCTTCAACCCCATTTTTTACAATATCGTGTCTGTTCGTGACAAAGATTCTGAACAGAGTCTAATAAATACATATATGCTAATATTTTCCTTTTTCACGAAACTATGCGAACTACAAAAACATTCTAATCACTGAATCCGTAAACTAAATTGTAGGGCAAGAGTTGAAACTTCTAAACAGAGTTAAAATCATAATAAACTTGCAGTTCATTAATAAAAATGTTCGATCATTTTTCTACGCAACGAATAGCTATTTTGTAGGATCTAAGACGAAGCACCTCCTTTCTTTTCCTCCTATTAAACATTTTTAATAGTTAACGTGGTTCTTGAACCGGAAGATTCAAATCCGAATTTAGCGTTTAATATTCCTACAAAATAGCTCTTTGTTGTGTAGAAAAATGATCGAAACTTTGCGCCGAGAATAAAAATTCATAATATCCTAAAGATAAATTACGATCGACAACTAATTATTTAATTCGCAAAGTCTTGCTTCGTCGATTTTCGAAGTACACTTCTTATTGTCCTTTGGACGCGTGCTCCTGCGCGCGAACTTCAGCTTGAAACATGGCGGTTTTGGTACGTTGGAGATTTTTGAACGGTTTCGTGTATTTTGGTAGATAAAGAAGTAAATTTTAAACAATATAGTATGTGGAAAATGTAATTATTTGAAGCTCGATGCAGTGAAATGTTTTCCAATTTAGATAAACCTCTATTTCTCGATTGTACTTTTTTATACTTTGGTTCACAAAAGTCTATAAAGAATGAATTACCTTTTCACGTTTTTATGCAATACTAATGATCAAACCTTGCGCCGAAATCACTTTATTGTATATTACATTTTCGATCGAGAAGAATTTCATTTATTATGGATGGCGTAACATTTACAACTAATGATCGAACCTTGCGCCGAAATCATAAAATTGTACATTACGTTTTCGATCGAGAAGAATTTCATTTATTTTTTATGCAATAAACTTTGAGACAATTATGAGTAGAATCATCATCTTTATACATTTATAGAATACACGCACGTACAATAATAGCAGTCGGATAAGTGGATTGCAGATATTTATCTGTGTAAAAATAAACTTTCGCATGTTAATGCATAGAGCCTGGAACCGGAATGAGATTTCTTTACTGTATCAGAAATTACATTCCGAGAGAGGAAGAGAGATAGAGAGAGACAGAAATCTCGTTAAACTTTCGTGAAAGTAAAATGGGTCACACACGGGTTCGTACGCTCGGATATAAGTAGAAACGGAATATACTAGTCAGTGGAACTATTGGAGCCCGCATATACGGCGCGTTCGATGGAATAATGAAATTTGAAAATTTTTTAAATACTTTTTTTTAATAAAACAAGAAAATTTGTTTGAATTAAAGATAGAACGAGGGACCAGTGAATTTTCTCGCGTGAGCCGATTCCTGGGATTATTTGTTTTCGAGAGAAAAGATTTTTTGCCGTACGAGTTTGTTCTCGGTGGGAAACTTTTTATGTGAATTCTATAATTGAACAAAAACAGGAATATTGAAAATCTCAGCAAGTTGGAAAAGGGAACTTGATTCCAACCGTTCGGTGCGATGCACAAATGATTTTAATACAAACAATTGTTTCAATTATGCATATATATTCAATATATATATATATATATATATATATATATATTTTACAATATCTAAACCCTTTTAATTACCTTTAACCCCATTTTCTACAATATTGTGTCTGACTCGTGACGAATATTCTGAACAGATTCTCATAAATACATATAAGCTACTAATTTCCTATAAACCAAAATAAAATTCTAGCTTGGTTTTGTTAATATACATTTATCGGAGAAAATATGTAAAATCTTAATAACCTGTGTTAAAATCTTAATAACCTTGCAGTTCATTAATCAAAATGTTCTCCTCTTTCACGAAATCATACGAACTTCAAAAACTTTATAATCACAGAAACCGTAAACTAAATCGTAGGGCAAGAGTTAAAACTTCAAAACAGAGTGAAAATCTTAATAACCTTGCAGTTCATTAATAAAAATGTTCTCCTTTTTCATGAAATCATACGAAACTCCAAAGACGTTCTAATCACTGAATCCTTAAAATAAATCGTAGGGCAAGGCTTGAAACTTCCAAACAGAGTTAAAATCATAATGAGTTGCAGTTCATTAATAAAAATGTTCTCCTTCTTCGCGAAATTATACGAACTCCAGAAACGTTCTAATCACTGAAACCGTAAAATCAATTGTAGGGTTGAAACTTCCAAACAGAATTAAAATCATAATGAGCTTACAGTTTTTAATAAAATTTTTCTTCCCTTTCACGAAATCATACGAACAGCAAAAACGTTCTAATCACTGAAACCGTAAACTAAATCGTAGGATAAGGGTTGAAGCTTCAAAACAGAGCTAAAATCATAATAAACTTGCAGTTCATTAACCCCTTGAACGACAATTTATTTTCAGTCAGCATTGCTCTGGCAGACGATTTAATTTATTGTCTTTAATTTTAATCTTAATATTTAATTTAATGACTTACAGATACTGCTCTCATAAAAAGCATCAAACCTCAATAATTTCTGGCGAGTCCTGCTCGTCATTGTCAGTTTGTTCAGGAAAGTTTATGACGAGCTGGACTCGTCATTTCCGTTCAAGGGGTTAATAAAAATCTCCTTCTTCGGGAAATTATACGAACTCCAAAAAAGTTCTAATCACTGAAACCGTAAAATCAATTGTAGGGTTGAAACTTCCAAACAGAGATAAAATCATAACGAGCTTACAGTTCGTTAATAAAAATGTTCTCCCATATCACGAAATCATACGAACCGCAAAAACATTTTAATCACTGAAACGGTAAAATAAATCGTAGGACAAGGGTTGAAACTTCCAAACAGTGTTAAAATCTTAATGAACTGCAGTCGGATCAGCCGTCGGACCAGCTTGCCACGTCGCCAGAAGTCACCGTAATCGTGGATGGTTTCCTATTCACGGACATTTGGTGGCAGTGAAAACTGGCCAGAGCGGGGTCCTAGCTCAAAAACAAAGTGATCCAGGTGAACCGCAGAGCTCGAGCGCAGTCTGAGCATAGTCCCGCGCGCATTCATCCTTGAGGGAACAGCTTCTTGGAGGTCCTAGCAAACGATACTGCGGTGGGAACCACGGGGGAGAGAGACAAAAGCCTATGGAAACGACGGCTGGCAGGGGGCAGGGGGATGGCTGTAAATTTCGCCTACGCCCGGTAGGTGGTTTAATGCAGATTTAGATAGGTCGGACGGGCGCGCATGCGGCTTTTAGGTCTTAGAGACTTAGCCTAATTAATTTATAGACTGCGCCCTTATCTGTTGCTGCCGACGTCGCGTCGTTGCCGGCTGCATCACGCTGTACAACAACGCGGTTGTATGCGTGGACCCAGGGATACCTTGCGAGTTGCCCTAAGTGCCGTGAGAGATGCGATACTATAAGGGGTGGGAAGGAGACGAAGAGGTAGGCGCCACGGGTTTCTCGGCGATAATACTGTGCTGCCGAGGCCGATACATCTCCCGGTTACTCAGGAAAACGTATCACGGAACAAGAAGTTCCGCCGTGGCGCGTCCTCTCCGCCTGGGATTCGCTCCAGTCGTTTCGCGGAATTGTCTTGTAAATAGCAGGGATTCCGTACCGGGCAAATTGTAGTTGTTAACTTGGCCCACATGGATGTTTGTTATTTCTGAGATTCCCAGATTGATGCCGGGGTTCGCGAAACCCAGAATAAAATATCTTGGATTGCTACGTACACTCCGAGATTTTCTAACTTCGATCACGCGGTAAATGATTCGTCTCGTTAAACGTTATAACGTTTTGTTGGCTATGATTCAGACTTTCGCGACTCCTTCGACCATTCGGCCCCGATCGCAGCGTCAAAGAGATCGCTGGATCAAAGCATAAGTTTCGTCTAAACTGTTCCAACTAATCATATGCCTGTATTAAAATATTTGTGTATCTCTAATAACCACATGTTTTGTATGTGGTGTATTTCGTTTTTTTTTTAATTATGTTGAAATAAATCTCATATGAGATTTTCTATTTAAAAAAACCACACGCAATAATTATATGGAAAATCTATCCCGATAGAATCAGTTGGATTTTTCAATTTTTCTCAATAATGGACAGTTATCGAGTTCTAATCAATCAAACATGAGAAATTCGAGCTGCAGAATACTCGAATCGTAGGGCAAGGGTTGAAACTTCCAAACAGTGTTAAAATCATAATGAGCTTGCAGTTCATTAATAAAAATGTTCTTCGCGAAATTATACGAACTACAAAAACGTTCTAATCACAGAAACCGTAAAATAAATATTCGTAGTTTAAGTGCTGAAACTTCCAAACAGTGTTAAAATTATAATGAGCTTACTACATTTGTTTCTAACATTTTTCCAAAAAATAAACACTTCCCCAGATTTGAGTATTCGACAGCTCGAATTTCTCTTGTTTTACTGATTACAATTCGATAACTGTCCATTATTGAGCTTTGTGCCCATTACATCTTTTGTTCAGTAGATTATAAGCTACAATATATAAAAAATCCAACTGATTTTACCGGGATAGATTTTCCATGTGATTATTTAGGGGTTCTTATTATAAGCTACAATGTATGGAAAAATCCAACTGATTTTACCAGGATAGATTTTCCATGTGATTCTTTAGGGGTTCTTATTATAAGCTACAATATATGAAAAATCCAACTGATTTTACCAGGATAGATTTTCCATGTGATTCTTTAGGGGTTCTTATTATAAGCTACAATATATGGAAAATCCAACTGATTTTACCGTGATAGATTTTCCATGTGATTATTTAGGGGTTCTTAATATAAGCTACAATATATGAAAAATCCAACTGATTTTACCAGGATAGATTTTCCATGTAATTCTTTAGGGGTTCTTATTATAAGCTACAATATATGAAAAATCCAACTGATTTTACCGTGATATATTTTCCATGTGATTATTTAGGGGTTCCTTCGGAGCATTGAGACGCGATATTGACAACCCCATTGAATAGTTGATGGACCGCTGAGTCGAAACGCGACGACTTGTTCGGAAAACCGAGGAATGCCTGATTGGCACACGCGCTTGGACTATTTCGCTGAATCCGGGGTGCTGTTAGGCCGGTGATGTTTGATTGCCTTTGGCAGTCTAATGTGGCGCAAGCGAGTCCCATAAATAGCCTAGAACGCTGAATCTGATCCCTCATCGCTCTGTATCCAGTCGGAAAGTACACTAATGCATGATTTAGCTGGCGGAAGTAAATAAGAATATTGCAAAGGATACGTCATTATATCCGTGATTGTTGAGTGAGATTTTCTAATTTATCTTCATGACATTTGTGCTGGTGAACATTCAATTAATGCAAAGTAAAAACATTCTACACCGATTGTGGGAAGCGAGAATAAAATAAAAATTGATTTCATCCCTTATCGACTTTATTACGTTAAAAACAACAATATTCTGGAATTTTTCTAATCCATTACTGTTTTATATTTCACCCAACTGATTTCTTCATAAATGCATTCAGACGTAGTCTTCATCTTCCAATAAATTTTCTTACCATTCAAAAAAGACTGAATCTTCTTCATACATCTAAAAAGATAACAAGAAAGCCATTCGAAAGCACTAAAACTTTTTACAGTTTCATAGTCGCAGTACTTGGCTATTCAGTCTTATTTATGCAAATGTTCACAGCCTTGCATATTTCATTGTGCGATTAACATTTAAACGTCGGGAAGTAACTTGACAAGTCTAATTGTTTCAGCGTTCTATAAACTTGGTTGGTATAAGATGTTCGAAGTTTGAACAAGGTTAAACTGCATTGGTAAAACAAAGATTAGTAACGGTTCGAGACTTCTCGTTTGTTTATACACAAAATGTTAATTTAATAGTTGTACTAACCCCCTCCCTCTTCGGCGATTGTTGAAAACTTTTGCATCGTGTAAAAGGTTAGCAGTGCTAATTACAATTTATGGAACGACTCTTCGTGGCTCTATAGTAAAGACATAAATTGCGATAATAAATAATCATGATGCAGGGAATTGACGGGTAACAATTTACTGCAGGACATTTTTTTCCGCAATGCACCTGCAGCTGATATTACCGCGTGCAGGCTGCGGCATGCAGGTGGCTGCAGACAAACCGGGCACGAGGGTTGCACATACATTACACAGCCAGTCTGTGGCTGCCGTGTCGCGGATTTATGATGCGTCAATTTGAGGAAGAAAGAGTGAGAGAACATGCGAGCGTATATCCAGCCATAGACGCGTGGAAGTTTTATGACAGCGAAAGAAATTTCGGAGTCTTGACTCGCCAGTTTGACGGTGAACGGATTCGTAAAACACTTTCCAGGTGTTTGCGACAAATGCTCGGTTTTTGGGACGAGTCTCGCTGTCACCGTGAGAATTCGTGAGGCTGCATAATACTCTACAGAAAAAGTCGCGTGGGATGTAAGGTCTGTTAAAACATATTAAAAAACTGTAGAAAGCCGTACTCCACTTTCAATCTATTTTCTTTTCTCACTACGCTTTCGAGTTCATCATATGCTTTGCATTCTCTTGGTAAATGAAGGGAACTTTGAATTTATTTTAAATTTAAAGTTTAAATTTATTTTAAATTTAAAGGTCCAATTTATTTTAAATAAAGATTTTCAAATTTGTTTTAAATGAAAAATTTCTAATTTAGTTCGTGTTTACGCACACACAAGTTTTAATTAAAGATTTTAAGTTTTAAAGTGACAATTTCGGAGGAGTATATTCTGTTACGGTTTAGGGGAAATTTAGAAATTCTGTCATATTACCTGCAACCTATTAAAATACTCGCACAGCCAAAACAATTTGTATGTGTTATAGCTTTTATTTACTGTAAATGATGCAGAAAACTTGTGTTACATTTAAAAATTTTAATACACGATTTCTGTCTTGATTTTATTCAAATGTTCAAACAGCTATATCAATTTCTATGTAGCTTTTATTCCCTGCATATAATGTAGAAAATTTTTATCAGAATCAAATATTATCATTGAAGATTTTAAGTTCTAAATCTGTCGTGATTTCAGAAGAATATAGACAGTCTGTTACCGTTTTTGGGAAATTTTGAAAGTGCTGTTACATTATCTGCAACTTACTGAAATCTTTAAAAACAATATAGATAAATCTTTAAACGCCGAATCAAATATTATCATTGAAGATTTTAAGTTCTAAATCTGTCGTGATTTCAGAAAAATATAAACAGTCTGTTACCGTTTTTGGGAAATTTGAAAGTGCTGTTACATTATCTGCATCTTACTGAAATCTTTAAAAACAAGATAGATAAATCTTTAAACGCCGAATCAAATATTATCATTGAAGATTTTAAGATCTAAATCTGTCGTGATTTCAGAAGAATATAAACAGTCTGTTACCGCTCTTAGGAAATTCGAAAGTGCTGTTACATTATCTGCATCTTACTGAAATCTTTAAAAGGCGAGATAGATAAATCTTTAAAAGACGAGCTAGATCTACGTAGCTTGCATTTCATGGAAAACATTTATGTTACACAGAAACCTGTATTGACAACGATTTCAAGTTTGAATCCTTTTAGCTCTATAAGAATGTTGTGCCGCGTGTATCGGCGAACCATAGTCCATCAATCGGATCGTGTCGACTATCCTTTAGCCATAGCTCTCGTGCGTTGTCGTCGACGAAGGCGACGAGGCGTGAGCGCTGAAGCTCGTTAGATCATCCGATTCCTCTGAACGCTGTTAATTGCATCGCACCAGTAAACACGCGTGCACGCGATTTAGTTTATCGCTCGACTTCGCGTCGCAACCGACTGCCACCACGATGTCGACGTCTACTACTACGCTATAATTGTGCCTCTCGTCTACAGATTGCGTCGTGCAACGGAGAGAGACGGAAACGAGGGAAGAGAGAGAGAGAGAGAGAGAGAGATAGAGAGACTGGAACACCGTCAGTCCTAGGGGCAATCGAATTTTCCTAGGGAATCTTGGCGATGTCGGGTAAACCAGCTCCGGGCGGTACACCTTCAAAACCGTCAACACCGACGCAGATAGAAAGCCAGTCGAACCCCCCCCCCCCCCCCGGCCGTCGAGACTCTGCGGAATTGGGTTTTTAATTGGCGAGTAAGACGACTTCGGTGTGACCCACTTTAACTTCGGGCACGCGTTCAAGTTCTAGAGGCGAGCATCGACGCGCCGAGATTCCCGACGCTGAAAACTTCCGGAACCGGGATTGTTGTTGATTTACTCGCGAAATTCCTTTAACGCGCCACTGGATCGATCGCCGCCCGCACCTTCGATAGAAAAATTATAGTAACAACTCGAAATGCATAATCGTCTTTTAAAGATTTCAATAAGTTGCGGATAATATAACAGCAGTTAAATCTTAAAATCTTCAATGATAATATTTGATTCGGCGTTTAAAGATTTATCTATCTTGGTTTTAAAGATTTCAGTAAGATGCAGATAATGTAACAGCACTTTCGAATTTCCTAAGAGCGGTAACAGACTGTTTATATTCTTCTGAAATCACGACAGATTTAGAT
>CM052339.1:9438548-9455188 GCA_028455595.1 Lasioglossum vierecki | reverse complement strand
TATAATATTATTTCAATAATTTTTATTTTATTCTTCATTATTATTCGTTTAGTTTTCTTAAGTTTTCGTTGTTTATAAATTGTTTTTTTCATAAATTTTAATGCTTCTCACATCTCCACACAGTAGTTTGCAAACGACGTTCCACGTTTCATAATCTGCTTGAAAGAATATCATTCCAATGCGTTCCACAATTTGAACGGATGAAAACGTTTCGATGGTATTGCAACAGAAAAATTGAAGAATGATATAACGAGCGATGCATACTTTGTAAATGAAAAAAAGTTTAACGGGAAAGCACGGCAGAGCTCAACTTATTAATTTGTTTGTACGAGGTACATCCTTTGGCTCGACAATACTGGAATATTTTCGAAATAGTTCTCTGTGTGTTACGCTCGAAAGCGTACATATTCAGAAATTTAGATTGCGCGGCGGCATCCGGACTCGTTTCTTTACAAAGCGAACAATATCGCCGGGCGTAAAGCCCGACGCAATCGCAATCCTATTAATTGACCGTGCAGGAGGCTGCGCCATGTTGACGGAACGATGAAAGTTAATACGACAGTTAATTGCTCTTACGAATATCCGTCGGCCGGAAAAATGAATTTCCGCGCGGACCGCATAGTCACGCGGACACGGAGCCTTCGTCGATTGTAACGCGGAACACTCAAGAACGCAATCCCGCGGGCTCATTTATTTATCACCGCGAATTCCGAACGAAAACGCTCAAACCGTCGGAAAAATTCAATCTCGGACGAATGAATTTTTGAAATTTAATTTCCGTTAACATGTTTCCCCGTTATTCCGTTCGCGTATTTCTGATACGACGATGCCTGAAATATTATTCCGAACACACGACCGATCGACGTTATTATGAATCATTGTAAATATTATTTCACCGACTACGATCGATTCCGACGTCTGTTTACCAGCGATGATGGAGAAAAAAGGAATGTTCTCGTTGAAAAATAATTCAATGCACATCGACAGTCCGGTAGTAGGAGAAAAACAGGGTGTAAAAATATTTTCATGATGTTGTTGACAATAATTTAATGAAAATTAAAACAGTGCAGATTAAAATTCACAGATCTTTAGTCGCGACTATAATAAAAAATCTTCAGTGATTATCACAGATCTGTGAATCTCATAACTATACCACGTGGAAAATGAAAGATTTTATTCACGTTTCTCTTTATTATATACGTTGATTGCATAAGTCCGTGCCGAACTTCAAAAATAAAATGGAATAGTTAAATTTTAAAGAATACAGCTTCATTAATCGATTATATATAGTCCTCATTCTTTTCTACAATTAGTAGAATTATTCGGTAATTATTTAAATTAGGGGCTTCCTCACCGATTTTGATGACCTTGAAATATGTTGTCGAGGTCACTATTCTGAACAACTTTTAAAATTTTATTCAAAAACTATTTGTAAAATTCTGTAGTTTTTTGGTTCAGTGAAAACAAAGAAAGGAAAAAGGAAATTTGGTTCTAGACCGTCGGGATTTCGCCTGGGTCGCCTCGTAGTGGCAAAGTGAATAATCGGGAACGGTGTTTCGGTTCTCCCGCAAAACATACGATTGCAAATGGCGGGCGGATTGCGAAGCTAGCTGTCGGCCCGACACGGTTATTACAACTATTATCGTTTCGCAGTTCGACAACGGTTTTAATCGGGTCGTTCGTTAACGAGCGTATCGGAACTTCGAACCGTTACCACTTTTTGTTCGGAGCGTATAATCAAGTCCCGCGGCCGTGCTATGAAATGAGTTTCAAGGAACAAGGACCGTACCGGCGCAGGGTGGAGGACGGGAAAGTCGAGGAAATGGACGAGGGAAGGGTGAAGGGTGAGAGTTATGCTCGACGACCGAGTGCAATTTAAAATCACATTCTCGGACAGTCGAGAGTTCTCTCGTTGCGATTTTCTCTTACGTCAGAACAGACGCGTGTACGTTCGATATCTCCGCCAGGCTCCTGAACGTTTTAGTACGCAGTTTATTGTATCGAAAACTGAATGCAATTTACCATCAACTCCAGTTCTGCCGGAGGCGTTATTCTCTTAATGCAGATATTGCGCTGACGATTCCGAAACGCTCTTGTCGTTCCTTAAGTGTAGCTTTTCGATCACTGTAAACGTTTCTTTACCATTTTTCTACAACAAACAAGTACCACTATTTTCTTCAACTGTCTCCATTTAACAAACCGAGGAAGTCCGTAAAATTCATTCATAATTTTTGTACGAAAGTATAACTGCCCGTTCATTTTACCACGGTTTTATTAGCTCACTTTATTGTTTATTCGGTATTTGTCTCCTGTCTCTTAAAATCTACGAACACTTTCGTTTAACAATTTGAATAATATATATATATATTTTTTTTATTAAGCTGTGAAACCCCACATGGGATTATTAGCAGTATGCACATGGCTGTGTATGGTAACATTAATATGTCGGACATTTTCGAATACAATATTAACATTAAAAAAATAAACTGTGAGATTTAAGAAATGTATGTATAAAAAACAGGAGTCAGAGAGAGGATCCGTACAGAAAGGAATCTATCGTATAGGGTGGAAAGTGGCTCTGGTTGCAAAGTTTGCAAATCAAAGTATCTCTATTATTGTCGTAGATCGGACATTGCCATAACACATGATTAGGATCCTGTACCAGACAACCACATGGACAATTTGTGTCATCAGCAAGTTTAATCTTAAACAGGGAAGTCCTCAATAATATATATAAAAGACACCCTTAAATACCTGTTATCTTTCAACTCTTTCACGTTTCGCCTATTCATTTTTATCATAACTGCATAAAATCCGACTTTAAAAATGTGTGTGTGCGTGTAGAGAGAGAGAGAGAGAGAGGGGGGAAGGCAGATGAGTGAGGGAATACGCGAGGAAATTTTTATTCCTGTAAAAATCTCCTGTAAACTCGCGTCAGGGGTGGCCCTTTTCATTTGCAGTCGCCTCCCACTCTCATTCTCTATCGTCTCTCGCAGGCCACCTCTATTTCGCTGTAAACTCCGACGAGAGAAAACACACGTTGAACGTTACTTTGCTCGGAATGCGCGTCGCAGTTGCAGAATTTGACAGCTCTTTCGCCTATTTGTTTTCATCGAGGCGGCGCTGGGAGGGGCGGCGGCGGCTGCCAGTCAATTTTACAAAGCCTCCAGCACCCTTTTCCCATCCCCTCTCCATCGTTTCGTTCTTCGCTGTCGGCCAGGCAAACCGGACGGTTCCCTTATCCAGCCAACGCAAAGAGAGAGAGCCCGTGTCATTAAATTTATATTTGCCGCGATGGTTCCGCACAGAGGAGAACGAATGCAACTGTCCGGTGCCGTTTTCCGCGGATGAAACGGCCTCGCAGCCGATCCAGACGGAATCAGTTTGCTCTCGCCAGGACCAAACGACGTACCACTCGTTTCCAAACCAAACGAGACGCGAGCCTCGTGGAGCCAAATGAATTTGCGCGTAGACTACCTCGCGTATCGTGTTTTCCTCTTATTCCACGGATGCTGGTTTAACGGGTCCGATGTTTTTCTCCTGCCGCTTCGGAACGAGAAAAGTGAGAATCGAACAGGAAACGAAAAATTGTGCCTTGTGTCCTGAGTGATGCTGTTACTTTACCGAAGGAACGAAGGGAACTAAGTGTCCGAAGTCTCTCGAAGTCTTCAAATTGTATGAGGTTGTACTGTTTAAATATTATTTGTTATAATATATTGGGGTATTTGTTTAGGATGGCAAACTTCAGCCTTTCAGCTGTGGTCGCGTGTTTTTCTCGAACAGAGTTGTGCTAATTCCATTATATTGTAATTCAATTACTAGGTATTTTAATCAGAGTTGTAATTGAAATACAATACAATTAAAGTAAATTTATAAATAATAAATTCCTTCTGGTTGAAACCTTTATATGGATTTTTCAACCTCTTCTTGCTTATTACTTCATTTTTCATAATTGTACTCCATTGCAATTACGAATTACATTGTAATTTAATTGAATGAAGATCTGAATTATAAATTACAATATAATTCTGGAGTAATTCAATTGTAATTCTGCGCAACTCTGCTCTTGAAAAGTAGAAGTGTCGAATCATGTGTAAAGTGTAGTTTGTTTAAACGTATTTAAAAAATCATTCAAGATAGAGGGCACTTCTTTTGCAAACATTTTTGAGGATATTTTTCAATTTATATAAACAAGGGTCCAGTGGAAAATCGAATTACACCACGTGATAGAGCAGACTTTTAAAAAAAGTTTAAAATTGTTGGACACTGTTATTAGATTGATTATAATAAATCTTTCTTCGCCGGATGAAAATGGAACAATGTTTCTCAGAGTGTACACGTAGAATTTTTATTGCGGAGATATGCATAGAGAGTGGCTATATAAAAAATGTAACGATGACAATTTTCTCTTACGTCGAAGCGAAACATATTCGAAAAAAAAAATAAAAATGTCGTAACCTGTTTTCGCTCGTAATTCGAAGCTTTAGAAATTAGAAAATTATCAATTGTTCCACGATTTCGATTATGTAATTTGTATTTTCTTCGCGTATTTTTCTCAGAATATACAGGTGTCGAATCACTTTTTCCAATCGCTATGAATATTCGAATTTCAACGCTTGGATTCTCCGCTTCTTTTAATCTTGTAATAATTTACTATAGAGTTTCGAAATTAGAAAATCAATTTTTCGACGATTTGGATTTATAAATTTTTTATGTATTTTTATAGATTTATGTATTTTTGTCGCGTGTCGAGGATAGTTTTGATCATTCAATATTTTACAAAAACGAGACTAGCTCACTGAAATCCTATCAAATTCTCTATGTGAAATAGCAGACTATTAAAGCGTAAACATGTACGGATTTCTGGAAATTGGACAATTTCAATTTCAATGATTAATGCCGCACAGAATAAATGAAGGATTTGACGTATCTATTTAATCTATCTAGCTGTTCATGAAATATTCATTCCAACTAACAGTTTCATTACCTTTATCTGGCAATTACATCTTTAATTTGCATCGAAATTCTGTGGAACATATTACTCTTATGCCATCATAGTTTTGTGTATCACGTGTATCTTAATGTTCCATCATACCGTTCGTACACTATACATCATTCTATGCGGAAAATGATCTAAGATTAATAACTGAAACGGCTCGGTAAAAGAGGCCACTTTTAATTACTTTATAAACAATAACAAGAATGTGTCTATATTCAAATATTTACCCATTTCGTTTACGATGAATGCCCATCTTTACAATCACAATAACTGTAAATTAAAAATTTTAGAACCGTTATTTTAACGGAAAGTACTTGTTTTCAGATCATATCTTTGATTGCTCTTAATCACTTCTCTATCAAACTGTTGCTGAACTTCTGGACGTACAAAAAATTAATAATTGTAATTTAAAACAGTAAGAAGTTTAAAAGAATTTAAGAGAGCATGTAAGATAGTAAATAAGTTTCTATTTCACTATGATTTGTTATAATTCACGTAAATGTTTTTTATTTCGCATAAAGATCCGCAGTGTATTATTACCAACGTGTTTGCGAGATTATTCTGATTAAAACAACACCAAAAAATGATACAATCTCGCGTATATTCGAGTAAGACCTCGCTTATCCGAACCCCCTGGTGTGAGCAACACGAATGTTCGAATGGGCGAGTAGCGATGATCCGTGCGAAAACGCGAGCAGTCGTGCGGCGTTGCGCTTCGTAAATAGGGGTGGGCGGCAGTGCGCGTCATTGAAACGAGTTCTGAGCATCGAATCGACGGATGATCATTTTGCTAATGGACATTTTAGGGACGGTGATTCCGGTGAAAGGGTGAGAAAGGGTTGGGCCGTAATGACGTGCGATTTTATCCTGGACTTTTGTTCGTTCGCGATGCGCTGGGAATTTCGGATTCAGAAACGGACCGCGTGCACGAACCACGCACATGGGAACTGCTTTTGATACGCGAGTCACGGTAAAAAATGTAATTTGAAACACCGCGGAACATTCGGCTAATGAAACGGAATTGCTGTTTACTGGCCATGGGCTAGATCCTCGGCGATCCCTAATTGCAAAATACGTAATTATTATTATTTATTATAGACGGACTGAAGCCTCTTTTACATAAGTGTTTACAAAAAAAGAGAGAAATATGCAAGACTATTCGTCTAATAAGAAAGAAGTTAAACAGGGCATGTTAAAAATATTTAAGGACATCGATGTGTGACTTTCCCCTTAATAGGATAATTAAATGAAGAATACAATTTTTATTTGGCTCTTATCAATCAATGCAAACATTTTCATACCGTATTTTTCGCTGTTACTGAACATCGTAATGATAAATGTATTTATATATTTATGGTTTATTTTAATCTAGTCGTATTAACAGCCAGGTCATTCGCGACCACATGATTTACAATCGATCTTATATTGTTACAGAGTGTTACGGTTAATGTTTACAATAATAAAGGTAGCACACCTGCATCGATACCAAGGTACTAAATAGACATTTCATGTTGATAGTTTTTATCACCTCTGCCCGGGAGCGTGTTTACAAACTTGGTCTGCCGTCGCAAACAAAGTCGTGTTTCGAGTCTGTAATAAAAATAGTTTTATTCGAGATATGTTTTCGTACAACTAGTTATTTGAGATCGTCGCTTTACGAGACTCACCCGGATATTTTTATTAAAGTTTGAATTTTAACACCTTTTTATTATTTCGCTTTCTTGTTTATCTGTTTTTTCGGTACGAATATTGCAATTGATTTTAAACTAACTTCCCGATAAGCTTGAGACTTGAAATTGGAAACATAGCTCAGAACTGAATGACAAGACAATATTCAAAAAAAATTTTAAAGTAAACGTTTAAAAGAAATAACAATTAAATATTTTTACCGTTACATGCGATCAGCGATCCCCACTCCGCGCGACAACGCTCTCTACTTTACTATGCGTGCGCACTCGACTCATCCCCGCTCCACAGAAACACTTCGCCCCTGACGGAGTTTAGTATATGATAGTACGTCGCCGCGTGACGATTGGTAGTACGTCATCGCTGTGTTTACTAAGTGAAATTTACAGTAAGCTTAGTGAGTATATAAAGTATTAATAAAGAGTGACACAAGTGTTAATACAAGACTAAAAAGCAGAAAATAATTACGTAAATAAAAATAAATTTTTAAAAACGGACTAAAAAGTATAAAACAATTTTTCATAGTTTCAACAAATTCCTAACCTCGTACACGATAGTCCTGAAAATTTGTGATTGTGAATTTTTAATAGCTATGAAAATACTTGTAAGATTTAAAACCATAAACGTGGAGCGCAAAATGCATCAATTATTTTCGTTTTAAATATTACAAGTATTTTCATAGCTATTCAAAATTCACAATCACAAATTTTCAGGACTACCTGTACGAGGTTAGGAATCTAAATGGGACTAGAAAAAATTGTTTTATACTTTTTAGTCGGTTTTTTAAAAACGTGGTATTTTTAAAAATTAATTTTTATTTAAGTAATTATTATATGTCAGTTCTCCCATCAGCGATGTCAAATACCTTTAATCATCATAAGTTCATCAATCGTATTTCACATATTGAAAAACGATTGATTTCCTTTTGTCTGTGTTGCGAAATGTATTTCTTTGAACTGTCACACTTTAATTAAAGCATAATTCGTAGATTTGACATGTGAAGTAAGAAGGGGTGAAATATTATTCTAGATCTTTTATGCAAATATGTCTGAGAGTTAATTAAATAGCAGCTTTCAGAAAAAGAGATTTCATGAAACGTTGATTTTTTTTCCAACGCTGTGCCCCTGCGGCGAAGTATAATAACCGCGATGATGTTATTATTCGATCGTTCCGGACCGTCTCGAAGCCCGATCGTAATTCGGCCGATAAACGCGATCACGAGATGAATATTCCGCGTGGTGCGTCGCGATTAAACCGTCCCCGACGATTCGCGTCCAATTGTCGACTTTCGCATGGTCCTGATACGCAATTAATTAATGCCGAGTCTGACCGTCGCGTATAATAACGTTTGTTCGGTAAGCAGGTTCCGATGAAATTTATACGATTTCCATTCCGTTTAATGGGGCGCGGGTTTAAAATGTTTCGCAGCTAGTCGTTTCGGCCCCGTTAACCGCGCGAGACCCTTTTTTTTTTGTTGTCTCCGGGGCCCCGATTAATTTCGCGCCCGAATAAATTCATTGTGTAATTTATACGCTTAATTTCGTTGGGACACATCGAATAATTGAACGGCTCCGGTTTTATGGGGACCCTGAGGAACGAATGTCCCGGGTGTGGACTATCTCCTCGTCGTGATGGTTTGTTACACTGTCGCGATCACACTTGGATTAATTCCGTGCGAATCGTAATTTTGACGTGTTTATAACACACTTATCGCGGAAGCACCGAATGCGATTGTTTTTACTGTTTTATTTCGAAAGATTGTAACTTTGTTGTATATTCCAGCGAAATCCATTCGTTTCGCTGGTTTCCTAGATGCCGTGAAATGTTCGTTTTCTTTGTTCCGTAATTCGACGGATCCGTTTCAAACACGACGTTATGAATGAGCAGACGTGGTTCGTTGGATTAAACGGCAAAGCGAATACGGATGGAAAACGTCAATGAAAAATCCTTTGCATTCCACTGGCGCGTTTCCAGGCAGATTAAGAATGTAGTGCCCGAAGCTCGCCAATTATACGAATATCAAAAATAATTTATATATTCGCGATCCGAGTATTCCATACGCGTGCATGGCTTAGCGAACCCCTCGTGCAATGCTACAGTCGGTCTCGTAATTAATGACACACACTTTAATTTACTAGACGATGTATGATAACATTTTTGGAAAGATGTTTGAGCTTGTTATTAAAATTGTGTTTTCGAAATATGGGAAAAACTGTAATTTTCACCGTATTGAATTTGTTTACGACCGGTGGACCGTGCAATCAATTTCGATAAAATTTTCAGGATGTGCATTATTTTGATATCAATCTAGAAATTATTTTTAAAATTAAAAAGAGCTGCTTTTTCAAGTTTTTTCTTCTACAGACCGAACTCACTTTTTCTAAAAATGTTCATTAACGAATCTGGTATATACATAGTAGTTTTTTTACTATGTTTATTTCGCTGAAAATGTTTCAATTTTTACCACAATTTTATTTTTAATATTTTTCCTTCAATCCTCATCCGTCCCTCATTTCACGAGTTGAATCTATCTTTTATTTTTTAATGCGAAAATATAACCGCAAAAACCTAAGATAAAAATGTTAACTCGTCAATTTGATTGAGAAAAGAATCGATAAAATAACAAGTCAAACAGTTACTTTTCGATATTTGTCTTAGTCAAATTGATGAGTTAACATTTTCGTCTTAGGTCCTCGCGGTTATATGTTTAGCATTAAAGAATAACAAAACACAAAAACAATCATACAGTGAAGTGTTAAAGTGAGTGTCATCAATTTCACTGTCCAACAATAAAAGTGAATCTAGCCTTAATTTTTCTCCTATACAAAAAAAAGACATATTTTTCAACATTAATCAAATATTGTAATGTTAATATATGAGATATATTGTTCTTATAATACAGCAAAAGATTCTCTACAGTTTCTCGAATCCAGCGATGTGCAATATTAATACATTGTAGTAGTAATACATTAAAGACAGAGACAAATCACTTTTGCCCACATTTTTCAAGCCATTTTTTAATTTATATAAAAAAATAAGGGTCCAGCAGAAAATCGAATTACACCACACGATAGAGCAGACTTTTAACAATTGAAATTTGTTGGAAAGTGTTATTAGACCGACTGTATAAATTTTCTTTGCCGGATGAAAATGGAGCAGAGTTTCTCAGAGCGGTGTACGTAGAATTTTTATTGCACATAGTATGCATAGAGAGTGGATATATAAAAAATGTAACGATGTCAATTTTCTCTTGCGTCGAAGCGAAACATATTCGAAAAAAAAAATATAAAAATGTCCTATCCTGTTTTCGCTCGAAGTGCGAGGCACAACGCGATGTTTTTAAATTACGCAGTGCTTTATTTACTTGTTCCCGGTCTGACGATCTCTTATCGCATCTTGTCTCGTTACACGGTGAAAATGCAGACATTCGCTCGTAAACACTGTTAATAGACCCGGGCTACACGAGCGGCATTTTTACGGTGTTGTAAAGACCCCCGCAATTTTTGCGCCACGTGACGGACAATGGGGTGTTCTACGAGGGTTCAATGGCACTTTTTGTCGGCGACTGTCGCATCCGGTTGCACGTCGAAACAAGCGGACAAGGCCCGGTGGAATTTTCGCCGGTCGTCTCTGCGCACCGTGTAATTGCATTCGCGATGCAGCGTAAGATGGACGGCGCGTTATACGCTGCTACGTACTCCGTCGAAACGGTGTCGGGGCCGGGTAAGGAAAACGAAATATGAGGTCGAGGGACCCTGTTTTCGGGATGTATACGTACGCCATGATTTTACGCCGTGACTGCACTGTAGATCACCGGCGAGCTACGCGTCAAAAGGGACAACGAGGCGAGTCGACGCTGTTCCGCGTTTCACTGAAATAGAGCTTCAAAGACTTTGATGCATTGATATCCCATCGTGCCCAATGTTTGATATCCCGGCGATGCTTGCTTATTATGATTATTGTCTAATCGTCTGGAACAGACCGATAAATTGAAAATGTCTGTTGCAGGAAGATATATGTACTTGAGTTGCTTGAAACAATTTCAACAATTTTATTATATTATTTTCAAGTCTCAATTTATAAAAATCGACTCGTTTTTAAATGATTCCATTCAATTATTATGAACATACATTTGATTGACAAGGTTGACAAGGTATTTATTTAAATTTGTTAGAAACAACTTGAGAAATATCCCATTATTTTCAACACTTGTTTTCTAGTAAATGGACTCCTTTCTAAATGGTTCAATTTAAAAATTATGAACATACAAGAGGTTGACGAGGTACATGTTCAAAAATTGAAGGTATGTACCTTCATGCAAAATGATTTACTTAAATTTGTTAGAAACAATTTGAAAAATGTCCCATTATTTTCAACACTTGTTTTCTAGTAAATGGACTCCTTTCTAAATGGTTCAATTAAAAAATTATGAACATACATATGAGGTTGACAAGGTACATGTTGAAAAATTGAAGGTACGTAAGTATCATGCAAAATGATTTACTTGAATTGGTAGGAACAACTTGAGAAATGTTCCATTATTTTCAACACTCTTGTTTTCTAGTAAATGAACTCCTTTCTAAATGGTTCAATGTAAAAATTATGAACATGCATATGAGGTTGACAAGGTGCATGTTGAAAAATTAAAGGTACGTAACTATCATGCAAAATGATTTAATTAAATTTGTTAGAAACAATTTGAAAAATGTCCCATTATTTTCAACACTCTTGTATTCTAGTAAATGAACTCCTTTCTAAATGGTTCAATGTAAAAATTATGAACATACATATGAGGTTGACAAGGTACATGTTGAAAAATTGAAGGTATGTACCTTCATGCAAAATGATTTACTTAAATTTGTTAGAAACAATTTGAAAAATGGCCCATTATTTTCAACACTTGTTTTCTAGTAAATGGACTCCTTTCTAAATGGTTCAATTAAAAAATTATGAACATACAAGAGGTTGACGAGGTACATGTTGAAAAATTAAAGGTACGTAACTATCATGCAAAATGATTTACTTAAATTTGTTAGAAACAATTTGAAAAATGTCCCATTATTTTCAACACTTGTTTTCTAGTAAATGGACTCCTTTCTAAATGGTTCAATGTAAAAATTATGAACATACATATGAGGTTGACAAGGTACATGTTGAAAAATTGAAGGTACGTAACTATCATGCAAAATGATTTACTTAAATTTGTTAGAAACAATTTGAAAACTGTCCCATTATTTTCAACACTTGTTTTCTAGTAAATGGACTCCTTTCTAAATGGTTCAATTTAAAAATAATAAACATACAAGAGGTTGACGAGGTACATGTTCAAAAATTGAAGGTATGTACCTTCATGCAAAATGATTTACTTAAATTTGTTAGAAACAATTTGAAAAATGTCCCATTATTTTCAACACTTGTTTTCTAGTAAATGGACTCCTTTCTAAATGGTTCAATTAAAAAATTATGAACATACAAGAGGTTGACGAGGTACATGTTGAAAAATTAAAGGTAAAATGATTTACTTAAATTTGTTAGAAACAATTTGAAAAATGTCCCATTATTTTCAACACTCTTGTATTCTAGTAAATGAACTCCTTTCTAAATGGTTCAATGTAAAAATTATGAACATACATATGAGGTTGACAAGGTACATGTTGAAAAATTCAAGATAATTGAATTGTTTGAAACATCTTTAAAAATGTTTCGTTACGTTCACTACTACTTTTCAATTCAATCAAGGTCGTATAAATGATTTTATTCAGCAATTATGATTATACTCCGAATTACTATGGAAAATAAAAGTATTTGCATTGCTTACAGGACATAGGAACGCCCAACACATTGACGCCCTTAAATATTTTTAACACGTCCACTGCTTTAAATCGTATGTAACAATTTTTTTTATAAATGCATGAAATCTGCGATTTAATTATGAATATAGAAGAGATTGACAAGGTACCTATAACGCGAAGACAAAACGGTTTATTTGAGCTGTTCGAGACCATTGATGCAACAAATTGTAAATGTTCGCCCAGGTTTCTACTCTCTTCGTGCTCTCAGCGGGGACATTGAAGGAGGATCGGTTTGCCAAGATGAAGAAAGCGAATGATGGGAGAATATCAATAACATTCGTTTAATATCCCATTCGACGTATAGATCAGTGGCGCGCGCGCAATGAAACACGGCGTCGTCGTCGAAGGCAGCGTCGGGACAATACCGTGGCACGGTTTAAGCGCGAAAAATGATATTCCTCAGACGCCGTAAGTCAAGGTATCCGTGGGAAACGCGAACCGTAATTTCGCCCGGTAAATCTGCGACGCTCGTAAATCGCTTTATGGGGGAACTGCCGGTCCCCCGTTTCCCACCGAAGGATCTACGATCCTGAGAAACCAGCCTGATATACGGATACTTAATATACCCGATCTTACGACAAACTATACGTTCACGTCGATAGACACACGGTCGTTATTAAGTTCGATGAAAGGAGCCGGTTGCCAGGAGAATAAACCTGTCTACCGTCTCTAATATCTGACAGCGATCGTTCACCGACTGACCGTTCGTCGTTGCCAGAAAAAAGTGGTCGTTCTCTCTTTTCCCCGGTATAAAATAGACGACTTCAACCACTTGCAACGTTGAATTACATCGGAGAGAGTTGCTTTGATACTTCTATAACGCTTCTTTTAAATTGCGTCCGGAATAAAAATGTTACATTACAGTAAACAAGAGAGAAGCAGTTAACATTTTGCAATCCATATTGATTAATATCGCTGGTTCTTTTTAGCTTGGTTTCAATGCTGAATGCTGATTAAAAAGCAGTTAAGGTACGTCAGGTCAAAAAATAATAATTTCTTTCATCGATTTTCAATTCCAATAATGCTCTCCGTTTCATTCGCGTTGTACCATTGCCAAGGGAATCAGATAATTATTATTTAAATGTTCCGTCTTTCATTAAAAACTGTTACTTAAAATATTTTCACCAAGTTCTTGCAATTGATTTTAAACTAACTTCAATATAGCTCAGAACTGCAATATTTAATTTTTTTTTAAACTGCGTTTAGGATTTTTGCTATAAATCTACAAGTATTTTCACAGCTATTCAAAATTCACAATCACAAATTTCCAGAACTATCTGTACGGGGTTAGGAAAAATTATTTTATACTTTTTAGTCTGTTTTTTTTACGTGTTGGAACGTGAACTGAGAACAAGAACGGATTTTCAAATACTTAAAGCGAAATCTACTTATGGATTAATTAATCCAATGAGTCGCATAATTACAAAAATCATGTGTGTGCACTATTTATAATCTCTTTGAAACGTTGAGCTAAATTAATTTGCAAACTTGCTGCTGTTTTTAATGATCGAACCATGTGCCGAAATCAGAAATTTAATCTTTATTACAATTTCGATCGAGAAAAATTTTCATTTACTATTTATAATCGTATTGATTTTTTATTGACATAGTATTTCTTCAAAATGAATTTATTCAATATTGGATGTCTAGCAATAATCGCAATAATAACTCGATTAGAATTCGATCAATTCAGCGAAGTCTGTGATAAAGCGAAACGAAAGGAAGGGAAGCAGTCGATATTCCGAAATAAAATTGAAAACCGCTCATTAAACGAGCTCCCGTAATGACTTTCGCGAAGTTCGAACTCTCTCCCTGTCTCTTTCGCTCCCGGGTAACCTAAAAGCATAATATCATGCAAATGCTCGGTGTGCCGGGCTTTAATTCTCCGCGGGAGTCTTCCCAGGACTGCATGAAATGTTAATAACTCCCCTAACTCAGCTGTTCCGCGTCGAAGTTCGCTTTCGAACGTAGTCGGCCGGTGGTCCAAGCGGGATCGATCTTTCGCGGAAGCTCGGAGAGGAGATCTCTCTGAAAGAAACTGCGAAGTAAAGCCGGTCAGAAGTAGAAAACCCATATGCGGAGAGGGAACGTAAAATACCAAAGGTCCGGGTGTGTGACACGGGCGCAATAAGTCGGCCAAGAAATTGCATTATCCTCTGAAGAAGAACGAGGATGTTCGAGGTCGGGGTTGCCGGTGTGTCGGCGCCATTTCTAAGGGTATGGCGCAGCTTGGCGTATATGAAATTTCCATATCCGCGGCGAAAAGTGCCATTGCTTCGTCTCGCAGGGCCAGACGGAAGACAGCAGAGGGATGGGAAAAAAATGGCGGAGAGAGGAGAGAGCGAGAAAGCGCAGGGCTAAAGACACGGGGCGAGCCAACGCGCTCGAGGGTGCGGGGAAGATGGCGAAACATTTGCAATTCTCAGGGACTTTCGTTGAATATCCGACTGGGAAAGGCAGCCGGCTCAACCTCTGCCGTATGAAATCTCCCCGGAGGTCGTGTATCAGGCATGGATGCGACCCGCTGCATCGGTGCACTGCAGATGCACCTGCCACTGCAACCTTCGCTTTGGCTCGGTAATACTCGCGAAACCGGACGAGAAAGCCCGAGACAAAGCAACGCCAGATACACATAGCTTGATTCCATCCGATGTCGCAACGGTCACGTTCTACATTCCTCGAACGATGCACTTTGAGGTGCAACAACTCTGCAACACCCGTGCAACGCGGCCACTATATTTGTTGCGAGATGTACGTTGGAAGCGTTTCGCCGGGAAAAGAATTTCATATGGCGAAATTGAACGGTGTCTGACGCCTCGCGCGCGTATGTTATTTTCATGGCGGTTCGTCAAGCAATGCAGCTAAAATATGCAACTGCAACTACTCTTCCAGCGGGGTAGTCTACATTTTTCGTTGGAATATCCGACGAGTGTGGTTTATTGATTCTACGCGGCGAACCATGTAGATTCACGCGAGAAATACTCCTAGCTCTCTTTCTCTGGTCCACTGATTAAATATTTTTACTTTCCGCGGACCTGTTTTTAGTTTCGCTTTACAATTTCCTGTTTCATTCAGCTTTCCATCGAATTATTCGGTCGTGCTGTAGATTAACTTTGGGGTATTCCGGATTAATGTTACCAATTTGGGAAACAACGTTTGGGGGATCGTGATTTGTAGAATTGCTTAGATAGTGTAGTTCAACTTTATGAATAAAATAAGATCATTTTTCTCTTTGATTTACAGAATCGTTTGAAAATTGTTTGAATTAAGAATTTTCTTGTACCGCGTGGATTAGTTCGTGAATAAAATGAAGTTACTCCTTGATTTCCAAAACTATTGGAATTCAGAATTCTCTTCTATCGCGTGGATCAGTTCGGTGATTAAAATCATTTTCTCTTTGATTTCCAGAATCGTTAGAAAATTGTTTGAATTAAGAATTTTCTTGAACCGCGTGGATTAACTTGTGAATAAAATGAAGTTACTCTTTGATTTCCAAAACTATTGGAATTCAGAATTCTCTTCTATCGCGTGGATCAGCTCGGTGAATAAGATCATTTTCTCTTCGATTTCCAGAATCGTTAGAAAATTGTTTGAATTAAGAATTTTCTTCAACCGCGTGGATTAACTTGTGAATAAAATGAAGATACTCTTTGATTTCCAGATCTGTTGGAATTCAGAATTCTCTTCTATCGCGTGGATCAGCTCGGTGAATAAGATCATTTTCTCTTCGATTTCCAGAATCTTTAGAAAATTGTTTAAATTAAGAATTTTCTTCAACCGCGCGGATTAACTTGTGAATAAAATGAAGTTACTCCATGATTTCCAAAACTATTGGAATTCAGAATTCTCTTCTATCGCGTGGATCAGCTCGGTGAATAAGATCATTTTCTCTTTGATTTCCAGAATTGTTTAAAAATTGTTCGAATTAAGAATTTTCTTGAACCGTGTGGATTAGCTCGTGAATAAAATGATTTTACTCTTTGATCTTCAAAACTATTGGAATTCAGAATTCTCTTCTATCGCGTGGATCAGCTCGGTGATTAAAATCATTTTCTCTTCGATTTCCAGAATTGTTTAAAAATTGTTTGAATTAAGAATTTTCT
>CM052339.1:9409432-9421776 GCA_028455595.1 Lasioglossum vierecki | reverse complement strand
TCGCTTCAAATGACCCAAGGAACCTCCCATTTCCGGGAAGTACACGAATTTTGGTACACCCTGTATAATACACAGGTCGCGCAAACGTCCCGAAAGGATGCTCACTTCTTTGGTCATCTAAATATTTGTTTGCAATAAACCGAACAGAACTGCTCGTCGTTAATTCGCAATTTGGCTCGCGATACCCATGTCCTTCCTTCCATGTTCAACAAAAAATTACTGCGGGTTACCTAATTGAAAACGAATGCCGAAAATTTTCTTTCTCGCTCGTGTAGAAACCCACGTCGGCCATTTTGTTGTTCCGTGATCGTCAGTTAGTTTAATACTTTAGTTTAGCTATTAGTTTAACGTTGACGTCAATTGTTTTTACGAGACCAGAGTTGTGCTAATTTAATTACATTGTATTTCAATTAATAGCAATTCAATTACGTCGTCAATTAATTACTATATAATTGAAATATAATTTAATTCAGTTACTATGTATTTTAATCAGATGTGTAATTGAAATACAATATAATTAAAATACAATACTTGTATAATGCTAATGTAATAAATAAAATACAATATAATTCTTATATCGGTTGCTGGGAACGGAAGCCATTCAGAATGATTTATCTTTCTTAACAAACATTCTAGGTGTACTTTATTTATTTGAATTTTATTCTTGGAAAATCTCTTATGATTTTATTGTGAGTTACGTATGTATATTTTCCTGCAGATATTGCAGACATTTATATTTTGAAGACATTAGGTTGAGGATTTTTTGCATTTATAACAAATAATATATAAATAATTTAAATTGATGTTTTGGACGCAAAGATTCGATCCTACGTTAATAACTAAGCAATCTTCCAAATAACTATAACTTTTTCAACGTTTCGATCTAGTTTAAGACCATTATCAAGAAAAACATTTAAAAATGTTGAAAATAAAACAGTCAAATAATATAAACATGGTAAAATGAGCACGTAAAATTTAAAGCAATGAACGTGTCAAACATATTTAAGAACAAATCATTAAAAGAAGAATTTCTATTTGGTTCCTCTGTCCTGTAACCAATACAAACATTTTTACGACGTTGAATTAAATTTAATGAAATAAATTTTGATTGTATGTTAATCTCATGAATACTGAATCCTGTCTCCCGCTGTGAAATTATTAAAAATATAAATCTTGCGAGTCAGGACGTAAAATAAATCATAAAGTCAGCAAGCAAAGTATCCCTTACTTATATTAATTTGGCTTCCGTGTCCTGCAACCAATGCGAACATTTTTAATTTCAAACAAGGAATTTCTCGAAAGCTCGAACAATAGAGTAACGTTTAAAAATCCTTTTGTTCGATGCCGCTGGATTTTAGTACTCTTACGACAGTGTCTTAGTTTCTTTGAAAACGGAGGCTGAGTAAAGAAAGTCCAATTTGCTGGAGAGCAAAGCTTGGACAACGTCGTCCTGAGAAACGTTATCGCGCTGGGAAATCCACTTGCACGAATATCTAGAAAATTGCGCGCCGCATAATTGTACGTTCTTACTGCATCGGCGAGCACGCGATACAACGAAGAAATTCAGACGCCGAAATTGTATTAATTTTAGGGAAAGAACGGTTCCGCTCGAATGTTCTCTTAAAATGTGTATCGAACCGATCGATTCGCATCGAAGTGTTTCAATAGAAACAATTCAATAAACCAAATCCGACCACGAATTCGCACTTCCCACCTATGCGTTGTTATTACTGGATTTTTTTTCCCTCGTAGGTCAAACGAAATGTTGTACAGCTCGAAAATGGAACGCAGGCAGAGAGCATCTATATTTGTCAAACATTCTTCGCCCTCGCGCGAATTTGTTGCACCGTTTCTGCAATCCAGTCAACAATTTTTTACGCCGTCCGAAATGAAAAGGGGAAAAAAGATGTAGATTGGAACGAGTTTCCGGGGAACTGAAAACATTGCATCCACCCAGCTGCAGCGCGAAAACGATTTTTCCTCTTTGAATCCGTTTGTTATTGCGCGTAATTGAGCGATCTACAGCCTGATTTTGATTGAATTTCTGTTACATACTGTCTGACCGTTACCGGTGGCTTCTACTTCAAGCGCAGTTTTAGAAATAGCAATTTACATACCATCCTGAACGATGATGCATCAATCTTCATCGCGATATAAACCTGTTATTGGTACAAATAAACTGTCTGACCATTGACATGTACTTTTACTTAAAGTACACTAGTTTAATGACACGTACTTTATTTATCTAATAATGATCTAAGTCTATTATTATAACAGATAACAAGACGTATAATCATTTCTATAAAGGTGTCTGATCACTGTCAAATACTTCTGCTTTTAATATAGTCCTAGGAATTCATTGAATTTTACATAAGTTTTCTAAATCTTTCTGTATGAAAAATCAGGATATGAATCTGTTATTAGAACAGATAAACAGTGTCTGACCTTTGTCAAGTACGTCTACTTCGTGTAGACTCTTTAATGTATTTTATTTATTATGCTAAACCTGATATTAGAACAGATAAGCAGTGTCTGACCATTGCCAGATATTCTACTTGAAATATACTCTCTTAATGACACGTATTTAATTTATTATATAAGTCGATTATTGTATAGTGTAGTGTCTCGATTGCTATGAATTTTACATAGTTTCTGAATCGTTGTATGTGAAATTTCAACACGATATAAATTTCGTATTACAATAGATGGCAAAACATATTTCTGTTGCAGTGTCCGACTATTGCCAGCCACTTCTACTTCAAATTCAGTCTCAGGGTTCCTATCAAGTTTATGTACGTTTCCAAATAGTGACACGCTAGTTTTCAACAGAATGTTATGTTATGAATCTTATTGTAATCGATGAAAATATATAATTTCTATTCAAGTGTCTGACCATTCCCAGCCACTTCTACTTTAAGTGCAACCTCATGAACGACGTGTATCTTATGTATCATCCAAAACAATACCATTCTATAATTATAATTAATTAAAATTATTAATTATATCTCTATGTATATTCACATTTTTATAAATAAAACATACGATGAAAGAACCAAAAATTGTAATAAATAATAACTATCCTTTAACACCTTCAAATAGCAAACTATCACAAGTGAAATCGCTATTATTTTAAACACACTTTCAATCCACCTCAAAATATTTTTAACGTGTTTTTCCGGTGATGTTGAAGCTTTTATGTGATTGACCACGTCAGTGTGAATATTTCGAAAAAAGGCGAGCCCCCTCGCAACGCCACTTCGAGGTCAGCGGGTTGAAATTGGCACAAACGTTACCAAAAATTACTGTTCGATTCGTGGTACCAGCATGTAACTGATTCCCTTCTACTCTGGCACACTGTGTCCCGCGGTGTTTTTGGGGGATTTTCGTTACGCAGCAGGTTCCCATACTGATCCGGAATTTTCTGTCGCACGTAAACCGAATCGAATCAACGATTTTTGCCCGGGGTCTCTCATAGTGGAACGCATTCCGCTGTTTACGATGCGGACAATCATGCGGAAATTTAGCGCACCGTGAAATCCGACGTTACCGGTCCATGCTATTTTCCGATCGTACCCGCGCCGGCACGTGGATAATAAAGTTTGCGTATGCTTTTTCCGGGAATACCATTCAAATGGCGGAGTCACACTGGCCAGTTAACCCTTCTCCCCTTTTCTACTTTCATTCCATTCATATATTTTAAAATAGTACTTCAAGCAGCCAATGTGCATCAATAGGTCATGTTTAAAACAGTTAACCTTTTGGACTCGAAGCAATTTCAATTCGAAAATCAAGACATTTGTTTCAACCCAGATCAATTTTATTCTATGCAATTCTATGCAGTCTCTTTTACATCGTGCAAATCAAATTAAACCTGTTTAAAGTATAATATAGACGAATTTAATATTATCAAAACTGTTTTGAATAATGGTATAGCAATTTTTACTGGCTCGAGCCAAGGATTAATAGATTGGAGGAATTTAAAGCAGTTTCTTCCAATTAAATTACTAAATAGTAATAATGGGAACTTCAAACTAATGCAGGGTTTTCAGAAATGCAAGGAGCGATAATTTTTAGGAATATTGGCATAGCAAGGAACTTCGATTTCAAGGGTCATAGGAGTTTGAAAGGTCAGGATTCTAAGGGTTAGGGGAGTTCAAAGGGTCACAACTTCGACGGTCATAGGAGTTCAGAGAATCAAGGGTCGAAGGGTTATGAGAGTTTTGAAGGACACAATACCAAAGTGTTCTCTTAGAAACGCAAAGTGGTCTTGATTCCCAGAATCATGTGGGTTCAAAGTACCACGCGAAATCAAGTAACTTGGGAAAGCAAAGGGCCACGAATTTTGTACCACATAAATGAGAATCAAAGGACGTATGAAACACCGTAAAAGCATTTCTCGATTAAAAATCAATACATTCTAATGAGCAAACTATTTCGTATAAATATTGTACCAGCATAAATAACGTTTCACATATACGTACATTCAAGTTGCATTAATATTATAGATCGTATTAGCTAAGCAGTGTATGAATATAGGGCTTCACGCCAGGCTAAAAAACACCACATTCTACCTTCGTCCTTTCAATTCGAATTCCGAAATACCAATTTCATCTGTAGAATATTCAAATTCGCGTGTCCTAAATTACGTTCAAATACCTGTACCACGGTTATCGAAATTCAGATGCATTTGTCCAAATCAACTTCCGTGCTAACGAATCGGAATCTGATTCTATCGAGCGAGTTCAAATTCAATTTAAAATACTAAACGAATAATAGTTAATCCTTGAACGTTTCACGGCAGATTTAGGCGAACACCTATGCGTTCGATGCTGCGAAGCAGACTCAAATCTCAAGTTTCTCGAACGACAGATTTACTATTCATCACAGTGCAAAAATCCTCACTCGTATCTTCACCATTCAGCGAATTAATTAAATTTTTATATTTCTTATTGGGAAAAACAGAAACACTGACATGTTACATGTTGATGGTCGATTGATGTGCGAATTGATTAAATCGACAGATACTGTATTGGGAAAAATAGAATGTTGATGCTACAGATCATAATCTACAGAGTCGAGAATAATAAAATGGTAAATCAAGAACTGAAAGGATAATAGGCTGCAGCTACATCAGAATATAAATGTTAATGTTTCTAGTTTTCTTTGGAAGTGTTTTTTATTATTCTATATTATGTTTATTTTTCTGAAAATGTTGTTTTAATTTTTAACTTCTCGATTTATAGAGAAGTTATTGTAATGACCCCGAAAATCGATTTTTTAGAAGATGTTTACGTTTCTAGATTATTGGAGTTATTTTAGACTATTTTTAACAAAATGTTTGTATGTGTGTGCGTATGTTATCAAATTTTTCGTTAACGTTTTCTGAAAAAGTAACAACACGATCAGGATTATGAATGATGCAATCGATGTGCCTCGCTGTAACTTGAAGTTCATTAGATTTTTTTTTAGTTTTTTCGAAATGAGTTAATTCAACATTACACACTTAATAATAATAATAATAATAATAATAATATACTGCAACTAACAAAATCAAGAACATTAACCCTTTCCACTCGGAGCTATTTTAAATTGAAAATTAAATATTTCTCCCAACCTAGAATAATTCCATTTCTATATATTTTTTCTTTTTTATACGAATATCAAATTGATATAATACCTCATCAAAAACTTAAATGTTTAGTAATTGATTAGATTGAAACATATTTAATAATGTAAACAATACTTTGAATAATGGTACAACAATTTTTAGTGGTGAGTCACCGCTCGAGTGTTAAGGGTTAATACCTGTAGGTCCTACTAGTTTTAAATATTTTCAAAATTATTTAAAACAAAAAACTGAACTTCTTTCAATATTTTCATTCCCATTAAAACAATTATGCAGTGAAGCGTTAAACAACTCAGAGGGTGATCCATCCTCGAAGATACATACTTCTCAATGAATTCCAACGAGAACCGATCGTCCGAATAGCGAATAAAAACGAGAATGGCCAAGCACGAAATTGAGTGGGACAGTTCCCGGACGTGAAAAAAACGAGTTGGGAGATAGCGAATGTAACAATGGAAAATTTCGAGAGTCACGAGAAGAAGTAAATAGAGAGGTTGTTGCAAGAAGGCTGGCGCGAGAGAGAATAGCTACCGTTCTTTGCAGCGTCACGAGCCGTGGGACAAGCACGAGAACGTCTTGATCGCCGAGGAAAACGAACTTTCGTCACGGCCAATAGGGTTTCCTCCCAATTTGGTCCCATCAGATATTCGATAGTCGATGTTCCGGGAGACGTGGAGCCCGAGGGTTAACAATCCAGGCCCGTCGGCCCGTTCATAAAGTGATTTGCTAGCTTCTGCGGCTCGTTGACTCTTTCATCTGGCCCACCCTCTTTTCTTTCCAGCTTTCTCTCTCTCTTTCTCTCCCTAGCTCCTCGATCTCTCTGCATTGGTCCACTTCATTGGAAATTTCTTCTTCTTCTCCTTCTTCGACGTTCCCCGGTATATTCGCTCTCGGAGGATTTCGTTGGTCAGCGACCAACCAGGTTTTCTTTGAGGCTAGCGTTTTCTCGTCCAGAGATTAATTGCCGTAAAGTTCATCTACTGGGACGGTGAAGATCGGTTGCTCCTCCTTTGAGACCGCGCACGGATTTAGCTACCAGCTCTCCCAGCAGGCCGCGGTTACGCGCTGAAAGTCGTCCATCTAGTTGAGGAACGAGAACCGACTGCGGTCAAGCGGTTGCTACACCAGCGTGAAATTCTAAATTCCTTTGTGTTCTACTCTGATCCGATGTATTACTACTTCTTCTTCCTCTTCGAGGGGAGATGTTTGCAGGGGATTACAAATGATGCGCGGAATCCTTGAATTACAATAGACTACGCGATACGGCACAACCAAATTGCGCAGAGTTTATGCATTTATGCCACACTCGACCAACTTGCGATGGCAATTGTTTCGCGGATTCGAGACGCGGATTCGTTCGGAGCTACGCGAAATTCTGTAATATATGTATTTTGCATTCATGCTTTTAAGCAGAGTGCTGGATTTTTGTGGACAAAAATTATCTGTGTTATTTGAAACACCATTTTTTCCCTTATTAATTTATTTAAAATAAGAATAGTTGATTTATTAAACGTTTCAGTAAATCTTGAGAGAATTCGAATTCCTTTCTGTCCGTATTTTACATAGATGTTTGTAACTAGACTGAGTATCTTTGCAAATAAAAGTTATCTGTATTAATTGCAAGACACGAGAATTACGTAGACATTGTTTCCTTTATTAATTTTTAAAAAATAATAAGTAAGATTCTATCGAAACATGTGAATGGTTGATTTGTTAAACATTTCAGTAAATCTTTAGAGAATTCGTAATTCCTTCCTGACAGTATTTTACATGTTTATAACTAGACTGTGGATTTTTGTGAATAAAAATTGTCTGTATTAATTGCAAGAAACTGGAGTTACGTAGACATTTTTTCCTTTACTAATTTATTTTAAATAATTGGTAAGATTCTATCAAAACATGTGAATGGCTGTTTTGTTAAAAATTATAGTAGACCTTGATATGCTTATTCATGATTGGTAAAAGTCGTTTACAGAATTAGCATATTAAACGTTTTATACTATGGTACATGTCGGTACATATTTATTAATAACACACACGTAGAATGTTCGCGAGAACATGTGCTGCTTTCTCGATTCAGATAATGAGGTAATGCATTATAGATACGGGCCACTGGTTCATTATGAACGAAATTCTGATCGCCTGGAAGGTATACTTACGTTAGTTTGATACTCTACTATCAGTTAGCTATAATTTTCTAGCTGCATACCGTCTTCCGAATATAGCAAACCCGTTCTAGTTTCGTACTTATCGATTGAAATTTAGAATATTTCGGCGTAGTAGATAGCTTATGGTTTAGAATACGAGGGATTATATAAACATGGAAATATTCCCAACTACAATTCCATCTATCTTCCAGTATCTCAAACTATTTCGAATCTAGTTTAATATTAAATTATATTCTCAACATTCCGGAATAGAGTTTGGAATAGTTCAAGACGCCCGAAACAAGTATACGATTAAATAAATTTTAGTTAAATTCTCTATCTTTCGCGTGTATCATCAGATTTTATGCATTTATAGAAACATTGAGTCGATAATATTTTAAATTGTAGGAAAATGTAGACAATTTAAAGAAAACATTATTTTTCATCTTTCAAAATGATTAGGGAAATAATTAATATTCAATTTGATTTCTATCTATTGCATTGAATGCAGGCAATTTTTATTTTCCAGAAAGATCCGCAGTCTAATTATTCTTGAACGTTAAGTTTCAACTTCATTAATCTTAGCTAGTTGCTGGAGCGTGTAATTAATTATAAGATCGCTTTCAAAGCCCCAGTAATTGGATAAAACTTTTTGTCTTTTATCTATTCTCCCACTCTTAAATGTTTTATGCAGAATCCAAGTCCGAAGGGCTGTGAAATATTTTGGGAAGATGCAAAGACATACAACTTAATCAATTTTTCCTAACAATGCTGGAAATTGAAATTAATTGAAGATGACCTTCAAAGCCCTGATAATTTGATGTGGGTAGCCCTCTACCCTTTTGGGTTTCAGATAGTTCGAGCACTAAATATTTGAACCGTTAAATATTTTAAGGTGAACATTAACTGTCTACGTTGAATGAACCAGAATGCTGCGAGGAATGTAATTAACGCGGTCGATTTCTATAGCTATTGTGAACATTAGACACGTTGCGAGGCGCTAGCAACCAAGACTACCTGAATTCGAGTATAAACAGAAATTTTCGAGATTCCGTTTACTATCGATCCAAGTACTTTCGGTTCCATGCGCAACGCCTACTAATTTATGGCTTCTCCGGGCATCCAAGTGTTTCTGACATAATGCACAACTACCACTGGATAGATACGCAATATATCCCGAGATAATTTCATTTTCCATTGTTTCATATATTTCGATTTTTCTCACTGACGTAGCCAATTCGTTTCACCTACAAAGCTGTATAAACGATTGCCTACCGTTGCTTTAATTATATCACAGGGAATAATAATGCTTGCTAATTATCGATAAAATTTCGAACAGAGATATTTTATTTGACCTGTCAAAGATCGGAACTGTTATTCAATATGTGTGCATACTACACCCAGGCGAGTTATTTCCCAGAACAAATAATTCTTAAATTTCGAACAGGTTTCGCTGAGATAATTCCACTCGTAATGTCCAATAATTAGGAAAATATTTCAATATTGTACACTTTGTTACATTTCATATGACCTTAATACAAGAGATTCTTTAATTAAGAAAAATAACGATAAATATTCTTATTTCATTCAAGATATTTAAAAGACGCAACGTTTATTATTTTATTTTATGAGTGTCTCTTATAATGCAAATTGATCAAAGAGAAAAAGAAATTTGATTGAAATTTAAATAAATTAAATTTACATCAATGAAAGTTTATAAGATAAAACCAAGTATGCTAATTATATTTGCTCGAACAGAAATTAATTTAATGGATGAATAACCGTATTGCATTATTTGCTGAAAATAAAATGTTTAATAAACGAAATACCCTTTCCACGGAGAAGCCAAGACATCTTACCGATAAATTTGAATCATTAAGAATCACCGGGCGAATTGCCGTGAGTATCACTATCGCGCAATCACGAAATATCGATTGGCCAATTTAATTAAGCGGGAGTGTACTTCAAACAGCAACACGCTGCAAACTAATTAAGCTAGTGCACCATCTATTTAAATTAATTATAATAAATTAATATTGATACTTTCCTAAATGCACAGACTAATTCCAATAAATAGCACAGTTACGTAGCGCGGTATGCGCTCCGGCCCAATTATTGGAAATCTAGAACGATAAACGAATCAAGAGCTTCCGAAATGATATCCTGACCTACATTTTCTGTTTCGCCGTACGCGTTCGGATTGCTTCATTTCGCTAAAACTACTACAACCGGCAAACCCACCCATTCATTTCGGTTCTAATATTTTTAGAAGTTGTTACACTGATTACACTGTCCAACAACAAAAATGTTTCTTCGCGCTGATTCCGAATCTACCCTTAATTTTTCTCCATCACGTACAATTTTAGAGAAGCATGACTTTGAAAACAAAAAAGTATTTTTCGACTTTGGACAAATATTGTGATGTTATTACATAAGATATTGTATTGTTCTTTAAGAATCTCTAGTATGATGTGCAATAGTAAATGCCCAAACTATGAAAGCGAACGTAATACATTAGAAACAAAAGTCCTCAAAGACAAGTACTATTTTCCTCTTTGTATTAATTCCTTCTTATGTAAACCTGATATAGAAGGTCAGCAAATAATTTATAATTTCCTTAAACAATGCTCCATTAGAATTTAGAAACAATGTAAACCTGTTTAATGTAAGCCAAATGTAATAATATTGTACTTGCTACATAAACCACTTGGTTTAAAGCAATAAATAAATAAATACGTTGGGTTCGTTATATGGAAATACGAAAACAGTTGAAATTTGTTGGACAGTGTTATTCGGTTACTCATTAATTTCGAAATATTTTTATACGCTTCCAATCTTTCTCGATACTTTTGAAAGACGATAAAAGATGTTTTCGAATCATATACAAATCACATGAAAGTCTACAGTTAGCAAATATACTACCAATTTTGAATAATTTTATTAAGTTTGAAACAATGTGTTTCCTAACATATCATAAATGCATAAAATCGTAGGACACGTAGTTTATATACGAGTCACTTTAATGTGTAACGACTCACTCAAAATTACAGTGAAATGCAAGTTCGTTAACACGCGAGTAATAAAATTTACATATGCACTCATGTTATTATGAATGATAACCACATATTTGCATGTGTAAAATTACACGACGTAAGGTGCCATCAACGAAGTACTGATCTATATCGAAAACTATTTGCTATCAAAGAAAAAACCACGACGCACGACGATAAACAATATTAAATGAAAATTTTTCTCGATCGAAATTCTAATAAAGATTTTTGTGATTTTAATGATCGAACCTTGCGGCGAAATCACAAATTTAATCTTGATAAACAATATTGTATAAAGCGACCATTTAAAAATTTCAAATACCAAATAAAATGTGAAAATGTGTGTAGAAAATATCTTTGAAATTTTTGCCAAATAAACTTACAGGACGGTGCAGCCCTTCGAGTGTTCATTCACTGGACAGCTGACCTCGTAGAGTTTTTCTAGAGAATTTTTTGATGCCCGTTACAAAGTTCGTCGCACTGCACCGAGGAAATTCTGAACGCGACAATTGCGAAGGAAAGTTTTTCCCGGCACGAACGCCGGAAGGACAATTAAGAAGACAACGTGCGTCGGCAGCTGGAAGTTTGATTCGACGGCGGTGGGAATCGTGGCCAAAATCTGCCGCTAATTCGACGCGGTAGACAACTCGTTAAGGGCTGCGAACCTTACCTTCGTTAACGCGACCTTTTATCTCTCTCGCAAGCGAACTTCGATCGGGTTATTAATGACGAGCCTTCGCCGCGAATGAAGGGTATATATACCGAGCAGCAACCCGGTAATCACTTTCGCGGCAGACTTTAAGCTTTCAGACACGATCGCCCGTTATCCCGTCAATTTAACCCGTCTCACGACGTGATCCGACGTGTCTGCCACGGCGAAATCCTTTACCCTTCTTCTCCGTTTCCTTCCGCCCTCGCTCCCAGGTACCGGCCGACCCCGGAAAAGGATGTACGGAAGGATATTATACCCATCACCACCGGCGATGTCCTTATCCCAAGGATTTCGGATGGACTTAGCCGCGAACCGTTGTCGATCACGACGATCACCGATGGGTTTATTAATTTCCTCTACCCGAAGGGAAGCTTTCGTTCTTCCAGCAGCTTCAAGGGTTTGACACTCGCGAAAATTATGTGTCTTTGACGTACAATGCTTTACGAATGTATTAAATGTGTTTAGTCGTCACCGATGGATTTATTAATTTCCTCAACCTGAAGGATTTCAGATCCTGTCTCACAGGACACTCAATAAAATCGCGTTTCTTCGACGAATAAAATTTCACGAATTTATTAAATGTGTTTAGTCGTCACCGATGGATTTATTAATTTCCTCAACCTGAAGGATTTCAGATCCTGTCTCACAGAACACTCAATAAAATCACGTTTCTTCGACGAATAAAATTTCACGATTTTATTAAATGTGTTTAGTCGTCACCGATGGATTTATTAATTTCCTCAATTTAAAGGATGTCAGGTCCTGTCTCACAGGACACTCGCTAAAATCACGTTTCTTCGACGAATAAA
>CM052339.1:9353797-9409332 GCA_028455595.1 Lasioglossum vierecki | reverse complement strand
AACGAAGTTAATCCGACCACGATCAAAATAATACTGGCCTTGTCACATTGGGTTTTCGTGAATGGTTATCGGTGGATTTAGGTGGGGAAATGTTGCGTTTGTTTAATTGGACATATTAATAATTACGATATATAAGTATATTTCTACTAAAATTCATTAAAAAATTATTCCTACCTACCATCGTAATAAATATATTTTTTCGAATCATTTTTTAATTGATTTCCTTAAATTTTCTTGTCTAAAAACAAAGTCTCTATCTCTATCTGAGACCACCTTGGCGATTGGAAATTTAATTACGTTAAACATCAAACAGAATTAATTATTACACGTGGATAAAGTCGCGGGTACAGCTAGTTTTAAATAGAGTCGGCATTAGAACGGTCCCCTAAAATGTGAGTTTAATTCTGCTTCACAGCACAGAAGAAAATCAATCAAGAGAACAGGTTTTATTTAATATTCATCCTGAGGAACGTGTAAACGTTGAAAAATATGTTCTCCGAATGAATTCCGTGGAAATTATTAATTGCCGAATAAATATCAAAGAATGCTTGAACGTTAAACCATCAGGTGCGTCAATCAGCGAATTTTTCGATTTCAAAAAAAAAATTCTTCTACAACGCAGAGGGAAAATCAAGCGTTTCGCAATACGTAAAAACCGAAAATAGATTGATCATCAGCCGGAACAACATAAGAGGATTACAAAATACGTTGATCCGGGTGCTTTTAGCAAAAATCATTAATTGCCGTGTAAATATGTATTACAGAATCACCGATCGAGAAGATACAGAATGTTGAATTTCCAGGCGCGCCAAACAGAAAATTAAATGGCGAGCGTGGGATATAATTTCGCGCATAATGAAGCTCCATTTCCACGGGGGACCGAATATTCATTGGGTACACCAGCCATCGAACGGGGCTCCGCTAAAACGTCTGTTCATTATTCACGGTTTCCACTTACAGGGATCGCAATAGCGTTCGCGTCAGAGCAAGTTTCAAATTCCACTTTCTCGGCAGAGAGATAGGCTCATCGCGTCCCACGCATTGTTATACATTTTCTAGCCGCTGCGTCCTGGCGGCCGATCTAGCTGGTCGTCAAGATTTTTAACACTGTTTTGAAGTTCAAAAACGTTTTTGAAAGTAACTAACATATTTCGAAAATAATATACATTCGTTGTTAAACATCAATATCCACCTGAAACATCTGTGCCACTTTAAACAATAATAATTCCTGAAGGACGAAAATGTCGTTATTCTGAACAACTTTTTCCTATACATGTTACCGCCGCTCTATTTTAGTTTTCGAGATATTCGCAAAAAAACTATTGCCAATATTGTATTGAATTTTTGGCATTCCTGCGATTCTTTACATTTTGCTTTTAATCACGCTGTGGAGATGAGAGAGACAACAGGGTCTCCCTCTGGTCATACATACACGGGGTGAACTTTCAATTTGGAAGGACTACTTCTCGATTTTTGTATATCAGCATAGATGATTGCTGGAATTCAATACAGTATTAGCAATAGTTTTTTGCGAATATCTCGAAAACCAGAATCGAGCGGCGGTAACATGTATAGGGAAAAATTGTTCAGCATTATGACCCTGACAACATATTTGAAGATTATCAAAATCGGTGAGGAAGCCCCTAATTTCACGCGAAACTTGTACCGATATGAGATAATTGTATTACCAAATGAACAGATCGAGTGTTCGACTTGGCATTACCGTTTCGGGTACACCCTGTATAATACGCGGAGTAATTGTAACCTTTTCCGAGAGATCGAGAGGAGCAGGAGAGTGGAGGAGAGAGATAGAGGAAGGGGTACTGTCGAGCTGGGAACAGACGTTACAGAAGGAGGCTCTCGAGGCAGCGAATCAACGTGAGTGCAATATTGCCGTCGAGCTCCTCGCGATCCGTCAAGCCGACGGGCCAGGCATATTTTCACGGTGATATAGGAACGGTAGACGTTAATATCTTTTCAGCCGGCAAAAAGGCGGCGCCGCGGAGGAATTATGACCAGTTTATCTACGGCTAATCCAGATTAATCTGCGGCAACTTTTTCTGCTCTCCGGTCTCTGCTCTTTTTTCTTTTTATCGGCAGCACCACCTGTCTCTCTCTCTCTCATTCTCTCGTACCATCTCTCTTTCTTCCTGGACGAGTGTGCAACTGCATCGTGTTCGCACGAGTCGCTGGTGCATTCGTTGGGAGCTTAGGCGCGAAATTTATGGAGCCGTGCTCTCCCAGGTACACTCACCCTCGACACCACCATACCAAAGGAATATTCGTCTTTCCTTGGTGTTCGTGTCTTCGAACATGTGGATGTGAAACCTGTACAGGGATCGAGGAACCAGCCGGCCGACCGATAATATAATATGCAGAGGCGTGCACCTACACCAGTGCACGGCTCACCGACCACCAAGATGCGGTGCACCGATGTGTCAGTGCAACCCGGCAATAGATCTGCCGACCCTGCGCGAATTCGGCGCCTGAATACGGATGAAGATGGCCAATAGACGCGCGCTAACCGACCCAATCGTGGCCATTGCCATTAACGAGCCACCTTATCGCCTGCTCAATACTAATTGCACCAACTCATTCTCGCGTGTCTTAAACGCACAATTTTTTGTTTGCAGGATATGCAGATTAACCCTTTGCACTCGGAGCTATTTTACCTCGAAAATCAAACGTTTCTTCTGACCCAGAATATTCCTATTCTCTATGATTTTTTAAAATTTGGTAGATATGAAATTGATATAATATCTCCTACAATACTTAAATGTTTAGTAATTGGTTAGATACCGACGTATCTAATAATGTAAACAATATTTTAAATAATAGTACAGCAATTTTTAGTGGGTTAATGATGCAACTACGGGGCGGTCTTCATCTTGTTCGCATATGCATTACAATTTTTGGTTCAATCAGTTGATGGAATTGTCAATGTTCATAATCGATGTTCAATTAAGTATGTTTTTGAGGTATATAAAAACGCAAAAAAAGTTTTGAAAATTTGATAAAATATAATTCTTACTAAATTAATGCAATTACCAATGTTTGGGTTCGATTCACTGCACTGTTTAATATTTATAGCAACTTAAAGTTTGCTCATTTTAACACGTCTTCTTGTTTATACTATTTATACCTTGAAAAAATGCAACTAAAAACTCCATTTATATGTATAGTAAAAATTATGTAATTAATTATGTTCATTTATTAGGATTCACTAAATAGTTACAGAGCAAAATTATGAACTGTTTTTTTTTAGACGAAACACCCTGTATTTCTTTCTCATTCTCACGACGGAACCTAATTTCATAACGGAAATCTTCTTTTTAGAAACACTGGGTGGACGTGTGTGGTATTGTCGCTTCTCATTTCCATAATATGTTTGCAAACAAAAAATAAACAGATGCGGCCCCAGAACGGATTTACGTGGCCTTTTGCAAGTATCTTGAAAACTAAAAGCGACCCCCCTATATTAGAAAAGGAAACAGTTGTTGGAAATGTCGAAATCTATAACCTATTAAAATTCCATCAAAATCGGAGTACGCGTTTTTATATAATTACCCATAATTTCTCTCAAGTGACGGACAATGGAATTATTTATGAAAATTACTTTTGTTAGAAGATATCGAACATCCTGAATTTCTATTTGATTGAATCGATTATTCCGATGCAACGTTGCTGTCTCGGTTAATGCATCAGCCCGGCTGCAAGCAAGGGTTTGAATAACAGCATCTCTTCGACGGGAGAGAGTTCAGTGGCCCCTGAATTCGGGACACTTTCTGGCCCACATCCACGAGGTTTACGAGCGCCGTCATTGGCCCAGAAAAATAACGATGCCGCCGTAGAGGAGAGCGTTAAACGAAAAAGGAGAAAGGGGCCACCGTTAACCGGTCAAACCGGGAGAGAGTTGACGTCACCGTGCACCTCGAAAAACTCGCGGCGATGGACCCGCGATAGAAATGTGAAAGCGGAGCAAGGAATGCGGATTTCGCGTTGACACGAGGCCCCCGCAAGGTCGGGTACCGGGTGTCGATCATCCCGGAGGCGAGTCATCGAGGAAAATGAAAGTCCCCCGGAAGACGGTCTTTTAAACGACTTCGTAGAAAGCTGCCCGCGGCGAGCGGGAAACGTTCCACGACCCAGAAACGCGGCGGAACGTGTGTAATTCAAATGCGAGAATTAAGTCGACTCCTCGGCTCAGTCGTTCCCGGGGTACGGCTGCGGGGAGACGACTATTTGCAGCCGGTGTACACTATTTAATATGCGAAACGGTATTTCTTTCAGCGGCGCACGCATTCAACGCCGTTCATGAATGATAAACCGTCAGAGGAACTAGCGGTGCACACACCCCGCGGCTCGTTCTTACAAATGAACGCAGCCCGGCCGCGGTAATTGCACTGTGTCCTGCTGCCTTGGAAAGAAAAAATCTACTCTTACAACAATATCGTATTTTTCATAATTAACTCGGATACCCTCGTCAAGCGGGTAATGTTTCATTTTCGTACTCGTTACCGTGTCCGCTGCTTTCCGCGTTCAACTTCTAAATGCTCGCGGAAATGCAGCTGAAGCTTCGCCACTTGCGAACGACTCTTTGCTCAAACATGTCGCGACGTTAGCTCTACATTTTTACCAATTGTCGAATCATGAGATCTTATTTCACGTCGATGTTGTATACTCCTTACTGTTCATTCTTTTTAATAAACTTTTGAACACAACGTATATTAAACTGTATGCAACGAAAATATATCGTTCAAAAAATACAATTTTCATTCATATCATTTTGAGTAATACATAAATGAAAAATTAGGTAAACCATAGACTAATATCCAAGAGGTGTAATAAAAGAGGTGTAATAATCCAATATTGACACACAGGTTTGAGATGGTTTGAGATGGTTTGAGATGTCATGTGAATAGAACGTACATAAAACTGCACGCAACAAAATTATTTTGTTGAACAAAAACAATTTAGTGAAATTAGTGTGCAAAACAAAAATGAATGATTGTATTTGTCGTAGATATTATATCCTCCTTACTGTCAATTCTGTATGCAACAAAAATATATCGTTCAACAAACACAATCATCATTCTCATATCATTTTAAGTAATACATAAATAAACAATCAGGTAGTCCATAGAATAATATCTGGCAAAACAGGTGTAATAATCCTTTGTTGGCACACAGGTTTGAGATGGTTTGAGATGTCATGTGAATAGAGCGAACATAAAACTGCACGCAACAAAGTTATTTCGTTGAACAAAAACAATTTACAATTATATCCTCCCTATTGTTAATTCTGTTTAGTGAACATTTGAAGAAAACGTATATTAAACTGTATGCAACGAAAATATATCGTTCAACAAACACAATTATCATTTATATCATTGTAAGAAATACATAAATAAACAATCAGGTATCCATGGAATAGTATCCAAGAAAACAGGTGTACTATTTCTATATTGTCACACAGGTTTGCGATGTTTTCCAAGAAAACGCGAGACAACAAGTCCTCGATAAACAACGTGGAACCGTGCGCGTATCATCGGCTCCGAGAGCATGCTCTCCCGGGCTGGTAGCATAAACTGTTCGTGCTCGTAAAACCGCGAAAGTTAGAAGCCGCTCGGTGTTCCCGATGTTTTCCACCGACCGACTGCAAACTGTGGAACTTTCGAGGAACTTCGCGGCCGACACTGGCCCACTGTTTAACGAAGGGAAAGTGTCCAGTCACCGTAAGATACGCGCCGGAAGGCAAACCGTGTGTACCAACTGCGAGAGCTGACTTCCGGCAGTTTCGGATAAGCGGCCGTGTAAACATTTCGACTCCCTCCCGAATAGCAGAAACACGTTTCCGTGGCGCGGGCCGACGTCGATCATTTGCCGCTTGATTTGCCCTGTTGTGCTCGAAACCGGAGTCTTTGATGTTAGGTCAATTTCGGTGCCTACATGAACCGGGCAAATAGATGCGCAGTCAAATAACTTGGGCCAAATTGTTACCTCGAATCGACCAATTCGTTTGCCGCGGGAATATGAACTATGACGATCGAACCCATCGTCGATCAAATTTCCAATCGTTTGAAATCAATGAAATTTAACCCTTTGCAGTCGGTGTTGCTTTAACTCATTAACTTTTGCAATTTTATTTTAGCAAATATTTCTGTGAAACTTATAGTTTCCGAGATATCCGCTGACTAGAAATATTTGCTGAAATGAAATTGCACATTACGAAGGGGTCCATCCGCGGTGGCGATAATAGTTTTTTTTGTAGATGGTGGTTCTTTGGACATTTGAAGGTCACCTCCATTTTTGAAAATGGAATGTCCTATTTTTTATTTCATAGAACGATAAAGTATCAAATTTCGAGTATAACATATCTAACAATATACTGAATAACGTACAGAATATTGTGAATAATTCTGAGCCATCCCTCGACTGGTAAGGGTGAAGATTTCATTAACATAGATTACCTGGAATTTTTGGGGGTAATGTAAGCAACAGAACGATTATTGACATTACTTACATTTTTTTAAATGGCATGTCCTATTTTTTATACCATAGAACAATAGAGTATCAAACTTTGAGTATAACATATTTAACATATTTAATAACGTACAGAATATTGTGAATAATTCTGAGCCATCCCTCGACTGCTAAGGGTGAAGATTTCTTCGTTGATGAAGTAATGGAAGCAACAGAACGATTACTGACACTAATTACATTCTGCAGACAATTACACAAATATGTACACATTTAATGGTAGAGTGTATGAGCCACAATTTTGTCAATCCGTAGTCATTAAGATAGTAAGACTTGTTAATCAGATATGGTATTTCTATGTATTCTATATTCATTTTTGAAGAAACTCAACGAGTTTCCTGATTGAGTGTGGCGAGTAGTAAATGGTCCGAGGTAGAACACGATTACAAATAACAGTGGAACTGCACGGAACGCCTGTAATTGTTCTCAAGCATGTGGAACACCTGAAGATCAGCATAATGCAAGACTAATTGCAAGACTAATTGCAAGACCGGAACAAATTCTGGACACTCTCACGTGAAGTGCAGGGAGAAAGCGGCGTGGTAATCCGTTTAAAACTCGGTTGCATGAAGTTCGCAGTGACAGCTTTGCTAATACGAAGTAAAATCTTCGTGTTTAATTTCTGCTCCCCATCCCGTAATCCTTTCAGCTGCTTAAAGTGTGTTTCGGAAACGAGATGAGGGAAGTTGCCGACCGATCCGCCGCGATACTGACACAAATTACAGGGCGACAGGGGGATTTAGGATATCAGGATATTCCAATTTTAATGGAATGCAGGAACTTCGACGCCTCCTCTGTCAGGAGAAACCTTGGGGGAACTTGCGTTAACTAGAATGGAGATTACCATCGACCTAAGTAGTTAAACAGCTAATACTTCTCCGGGAAATGTCAGCCTACGTCTCGGCTAATCCACCGAATCTGCTCTTCTATTATTTCCAGACTAATAACAATATAAAACCTCTCTCGAACTGCCGCGACATACCACAAATGTTCAAAAACAAAGTGCAACGATAAGTACAAGTTTATAAAAAATCTCAAAAGCATTCTGCAACTTCTGAAAACAATTCTAGAGATCCTGATCGAACTAAACTTACGATCTTGTGTTTTAATGATAATTGATAATAATTAGTAAAAACATTAGAAAAGTTTCAAAATTGTATATATTATTTTGAATCTATTCAAGTATATTTTAAGAATTATTTTGCATCAAAATCCACAGTCTACTCATGATGTATGATGATAATTAGGTACGAGATCGAAAATGTACGATGACGAAAATTTGTTAGAACGTAGAACTGCCTCCGATGAAAATAATTTCACTTCAATTTATGACTTAATAAGCTAAACCGGAAGAGACTTCAATATTTACGGAACGTCGTGAAGATTCGTCCACGTACACGGTGCCTGCGAAGTTATAATTGTTCGCGCGCTCATGTACTGTTATTCTCAAAGCGAGAACTTTAACTCCAGCAAAGTTCTTCCTATACCAACAAGTATTCCACCGTAATCGTAACAACAAGTTTCTCTGTTAGCATGCTACCCTAGCCAACACCTGACTATACATATTTTCACTTATAATTGCAACGAGTAATTAATTAATCGTGTTCGTACGTTAACAGACAACGAAAGGAAAGCAAATTTAACTACACTTCTACAACATTGTCATTCACCATGAACAACAAAATTGATTGGGACAACGGTTGCGCGTACGAATGCAAACAGAAAAACTACTTGCAGAAACTACTTTCTCTTATAGAATCTTATAACAAGAAATCTTATAGTTGTACTCTTTGTTTATTGTTTGCTATTTACAACAATTTAGCTTCGCTTTAATTGGCATATAGCTTGCTTGTCATTTTTTCACTGACTCATCGCTACTCTCTCCTTTCACTTTCACATTGTCATTAAAATATGAAAGTGAGGAAGACTAGCGCTTGATTACAAATATACCGGGTGCCTCGGGACATCCTCATGTGCGTGAGAACATTCTATACAAGGTCAGTCACCTAACGTTTGCACTATAAAATTTCTTTGTTGTTTCTAAAGATACCTAAAATATGGTAATGACCTTGAATGGCGTTGGAATAATTGTCACTGAATTCCTTATGAAAGTGACTATCATTCTAGGTGTTTAAAAAAGGGTGGTTCCATTTTAAAAAGTCAAAGTGACCTTGATATCTCAAAAAAGAAAGAATCCAAAGAAGAAAGAAAATTGTTTCGATAATATCTCGTTAACTCTTAACTTTTATACTCTAAATTTGATACTCTATCGATCTATGGTATGAAAAATGGAACATTCCTTAAAAAAAAGGGACCTTCATACGTCCTTTACGCGTCCGTCTACAAAAAAGCTGCTAACATCAGATTAATGCCCCCTCGAAACCAAGCAAGTTCCATGTGATGCACTTCTTCCTAACACCAATTTCTGGCGCCTCACCCTGTATAAAAATAACCGTATAGAAATCGTTCGACTCGACTATAACATACCAATTATACCGTTTAAACTGGATTGTGAAAGAAACAATTTCATCCTATTCCGATGTTCTTGCAAGCTCCTTTGCGTTGTTTCCCTGAAGAAGATACAGCTTGTGCACAAAGCATAATCGTACAGAGAAATGTGTCAACCTCTCCGTGCTTATCTCCATTTGTCTCCGGTTTCCTTACCCGCACACTTCGAACAATCCTCGAACACGGAGCTCCATCAGTTTCCTCCGAATCTCGGTCACCCATCAACCAATATCGAGCAGAAAAATTCGCATGCGGATCGATTAGCGTGCCGACCTGGCGCACGCTGCAACGCCGAGATCCGGGTCGGAGAATTTCGTGGCATTCTGATGTGACCTTCCAACCGCGAGGAATATCGACAAGGAACTTTCTCTGAAAAATGTTCGAAAAACAACCGCCTCCGATTATGTAACTCCGACCTATTTTCCTAATTCTATACATTTTCTTTCTTCAAATTCTTCTTCCTACCTTCCGACTTTTCATTTAAACTGCAATCAAATTAACTTTCACCGACAAGCGAGCACGGGGAAAAATAGTTTCGCTCCTGCGGAGTCGTTCGAAATTGTTAAATTGCAAAACAAAAAACAGCAACTCCCTCGATTTCCTGCTGCTTCCGACTTCTCATTGAAAGTGCAATCGATCCGTGACAAAAAATGACAAATCAATTTTCCAAATGTCGACAAGGAAACACGAAGAAAAATTGTTTCCACTCTGTGGAGTCGAGATTGTTAAATTGCAACAACGATTTTTCATTCTGTATCGGAACAACGAGTCTCGGGGCGTTATCGTTCATGTATGAAGTTGCAAAAGTTGAAAGGTTAATTGCTTGGCTGTGATCGAGTGTTGCGTTAATTTCATTGTGTGGTGTGTACAACGAAACAAAAGAAATTTTATTGAGATTCTGCAAGGCAGAACGATTTCAGGACTACGTATTCGCTGTAGCGGATATCGATTCGAAACAGTAGGCTTCTCGACGAAACGTGAATAAACTGTTCGACCCGGATCATTGTGGCGGAGGTAGCATTTCACCCGGCACGAGCTTGCCGCCGCAAGATCGTTCGGAATCGTTGCGGGTAAATATTTCAAGTGGCGGCGCCGTGCAGCTGGAATTTTGAGAGGGACTCGGGGATTCTAGAGGAAAAAAGGGAGCACCGGGTACGAGGGCTGTTAATTATTTCGCGCGAGTTCCACTGTCACCGAAGATGCCTACTTCGCTCGAGAAAGGCAGCGCAGCCGGAACGATGAAGAGGACAGAGGAGAAAATTGCGAACACGAAACTGCACAGGCACACACGTGGAGGGTAAGAGGTTCGGGTACTTGGACGCATCGAAATACACCGAATTCCGCGGAGCGGTTTTCGATGCATCGCTGATCAAAGAAAACCAACCGGGCCCCACGCGATCCTTGCCTCGTTTTTTTCCTGTTTACCGTGCCGGCAACGGGCATGTGTCGTTTGCGACCGCGTGCGTGTGCAGCCATGCGTTCTGCGACGCATCGGTTGCAACCCGAGTCGGGACTGACGTGTCTGAAGCGCTGTCGAACCGTGTGCACGATGGTCGTTCTTCCGGAGAATCTGCTACCGTATGCTATTCCTTTTCAACGACCTCGCTTTGTCGACCTCCTTACAACCGCTGCCCCCAACCCTCGCTCGTTGGTGGGCGGAGATAATATTAAATCGAGAAGAGGGGGAAGCGTGTGGACCAATGATCGCACATCACCATCGAGAATATCTTTAAATTAGCTAATTTATAAAGAGTCTGTAGAATTTATATTCCCGTGACAAAAATGTTTAAACGATGACAGCATTGTCTCTATAACCTGGCTGCTAGTGGAGGGACTCTATTAAATCAGAGATTGGAGGAAGAATGTGGACTAATGATCTAAACATGACCATTAAATATCTTTAAATTAGCTTGCTCATAAATAGTCTGTAGAATGTATATTCCTGTGACTAAAATGTTTAAACGATGACAGCATTGTTTCTACCACCTGGCTGCTAGTGGAGGGACTCTATTAAATCAGAGATTGGAGGAAGAATGTGGACCAATGATCTAAACATTACCATCGAATATCTTTAAATTAGCTTGCTCATAAATAGTCTGTAGAATTTATATGTCTGTGACAAGAATGTATAAATGATTATAGCACTATATCTACCACTTGGTTGCTAGTGGAAGGGACTAGTATTAAATCGCATAGTGGAAGAAACGCGTCGACCAATGGCACAATGGACATCGTGGCACAATAGATCTACAACTAGGTGATTGAAGCGGCGACCAAGGATTCGTCAAACTTCACACTTGTTTGACGACCGGATGTTGTGTTTTCAAAAAGTCACGTACCGGCCCACTGCACAATAGAAGCTTATCGATAATTTGCATAAACATTTCTCTGCGCATTGTTTCGTAAAAGCCGCAAGAAACTTGCCTCTGGATAAGTATTTAAACGGGTTTGAAGGAAATAAACTGCTACGCGACGCAAGTCAAGTTTCCTCTTTTCGACGAGAGAGTTAAAGAGTCTTCATATTCGTTTAACTAAGACGTTCCTCTCCGCCCGTAATGCAACAGCACTCTTCTACAAGAGGTTATTCAAAACGACGAAAAGCCTGTGGTCTTGCGTTACTCGAAAAAAACGAATCTCATAAGATAACATTATTCTCTAAACAATGCTGTGTACCACTGTCGACGAGAATAGTACGAAGAAGCTAGCGTGCGTGCGACGCGGAACTAGCTGGAATAATGAATTTCGAGTACGTATTCCAACGTATCATTTCGCATCCGTTTCCATTAGCGTTCGGAAAAATCGTGCATATAGTCGAAACTGAATATGCAGGATCGATCAAACGAATGTTTAATGCTTTGAAATATGTGCCTCGGGTACAACGTGCACGAGTTTCCAGCAACCGAGAGGATTATCTTCTAAACTTTTATGCACTTCCGGTTTCTGTGAACCATTCGTGAAGTGAAGAAGAAAAAGAAGAAGTGAAAATGTAACTGAGATTATTAACGCTACCCTTGAGGGGGAAGACTCTCGATTCCAGGATTGCAATTCTAGAATGAGGTCTTTTAGTAGTCGAAAAGGCTAGATAAAAGATCAATCTAGGTCGCAATCGCCCTCAAAAGTCCTATTCTTAAAAAATAGGATAAAATTACGCCTTGTAAATGTACAAATAGCACTTTCCTTTTGTCTACTGAAAAATCCCATCATTACATTATCAAAAAATGAGGGAGCCCACCCTGCACCCTTGCAATCCTTTCTTTTCATCAGAAAGGGATTTTTCTTCCTCCCTATATATACTCAGGATGTCGACAAGGCCCTTTTCGTCGATTCGCTTGCCGACATCTTACCCGAGGTAGGCCACTACCTGTTCTTATCGTTTGCACCCTTGCAATCCTAGAAACCTACATGTCCTGGAGCACCTAACAATATTGAAGAGAAATTGTAATCTGCATATTTAATGTTAACGGACACTAGTATTGTATTCACGTGTATTATTATTGTATATTCTTATTGTATTAATACTGTATTCTGTATTATTGTATTTACTCACATTATTCCTGTATTCTATATTATTGTATTTACTCTACTACTCCTGTATTCAAATGGGAATAAACCCATAAGTGTTTCAAATGCTTACAAATATAAAAAAACAAATATTGAAGAGCACGTGCTCGGCAAATGTGAAGGTAACGAGACAAGATCGTAACGATCCGAAAAAATCGGCGTGGTGCGTCTAACGACAATCGAAAACTCGAGGAACAATAGCTGGGAACAAACGGGAGGTGAGTGCAGAGTCGAAAGTAAACGCAATCGATGTTCTATTTACCGGTATTCAATTTCGACGCACGTCGTTCAGTCGCGTTACACAAAACGAGAGCGACAAGAACACAAGCATCGAGACGGTTAGCAACGTTAGGCGGGTTTGGATAGGTGCAGAGAGTCATCGGAGTCGCGTCGACGGAATCGTGGACGGCCATTTCCTCCGTTTTACCGAATTATTCACGTTCGAACACGCTCGAGACGCGGAAAAGAAGCGCGGAGGAGGTAACAATTTCCGAATCGAATCTTCAGCTGACCGTTAGAATTGGACATTGTTCGCATACGTAAGAAACGCTCGAGCGGATCGATGAGTTGCACGAGCAGATCGCATTATAGACCGACAGAAGCGGGGATGGCGGCAGCCTGATATCTCGTGGGAGCAAACTCAGCGGGTCTCTCGACTATTTTTCCTTCCTTAACCCAAACCGGCGTTATCCTGGCATTACCCCTCCACCACTTTGCCCCCGTCTGCTAGCTAAACTTCTCCCTCTGATCTCTACGACCGATTCCTGCTGCCCTTGCATCCTGCATCGCTTCTAATTCCCCACGAAAGCGGTGCGTCGTTACAGATTCGACGGGAAACGTGAAAAATTGCGGCGAACATACTCGATCACTTCGGCTCGAGCTAGCCGCGTTGCTACCAATGCACAGCGGTCTGGAGACCCCGTTTTCGTGGCCAAAATTCAATTTTTCAACTTTAATATATTGAAAAAATTATTCATTCAAGATAAAACGTTTTAGATTTCAATCATCGAATATCAGAAAACAGATTTTAATGATGGTTTTATGTATGTTAGTAAGCGCATTTCAAATATTTAATCTAGTTTTAAGCATTGTTTAGTCTATTAATAGCATTTCAAACTTTGAAAAGTATTATACAAAAACGATGATCCAACAAAAAAATATTTCCAACGAAAGTTAATCAGTATCCACTTTTCCACAAATTTCAATACAAAAAATTAAAGAAAATTTCTTTTTTTTAATAAAAAATGAAGGTTACTTCGATTTATTAAATGTTGACGTATACTCTTTACTTAATAATATTTTAACTGGTATTAAAACGAATCGAACGACCAAAAAGCGGGCTACCAGATCACTGTGCAACGGTTAGCTACCCTTCAATCCTGATCTACTTCTCTCTTTATCTATCTATCGATCTATCTCTCGCGCGGACACTTCGTTACGCGAAGCAACCGAGAAGGAATTGGCCGAAATAATCGCAGTCGATCGATGCAGGCCAAGACGCGTACGCGACCTGTTTCGAACTCCGGGCCGAAGTTACTCCGGCAATCCAATTTTAATGCTGCCCGTGACTCCGGCGGAACTGTAACGCGCGGAATTAATGATGAACCGGCTGACAAGTGAGAGCACCGCGTCGACGAAACGTGAATTTCACAGGAGACACGACGCTGCCGTCCGCAAAGATCGACTCCGTCGCGCATACATGCAGATTGAATGTCACTCGTTCGGAGGCTACACTGTCTTCCGTCAGGATTTACGACTTGCACTTATGGTTCCCTTCCTGCATTTTCCGACTTCGTGCTCAAACATATAAACACATTGTTACTTGTGTCCTGACTGATTAGGCTGACTAGAAAAATACTACGAGTTTAGCTACGTACCAATTAATAAATATTCCGTTTTGATGAGATCGTACGAATTAACCTTTTGCACTCGGAGCTATTTTACCTCGAAAATCGAACGTTTCTTCTAACCCAGAATATTCCCATACTCTATGATTTTTTAAAATTTGGTAAATATGAAATTGGTAGGATATCTCCTACAATACTTAAATGTTTAGTAATTGGTTAGATACCGACGTATCTAATAATGTAAACAATATTTTAAATAATAGTACAGCAATTTTTAATGGTGGTGCCTCAGAAACGTAACGTATAGATTTCACGTGTAAAATAAAAATGGTTGAATTGTTCTCCTAGCCTCTTGTATGCAGTTGTTCAGAATGATGACCTTGACAACATATTTCAAGATCATCAAAATCAGTGAAGAAGCCCCTAATGCAAACAATTACCAAACTAATTTCTATTAATTCGTACGATCGACAAAACGGAATATGTACTATACTATACTACAAGGTTTCCTCTTTCTTAAATGTCTCGGCACTTTTGGTGGGAGTGTAGATGAACAAGAATCAAAGAAAGCTCTGCGCACCATGGTCCTGGATGACGCGACGTCTGGCGTCTCGTCAGGTGATGGGTGGTAGCTAGCTCGAACAACACGTCGCAATGTGTCCCGAATTGCTTTACTGCGAGCCATCTCGTTCGGTAGCTAAGAGGCGCGCCATGTGGCGGGATCCTTCGAGAGAGGATCGACCGCGAGAGCCTTAAAGTTTAATCGTGCTGGCCGCATACGTGTCGCACACCGGCGCGCCTAAAGTCGCTGCGACATCTGCTTTACGCGAGACGAGCACGAGAGAGAGCAGCAGAGAAACGGGAAACCATCGAGAACACTGGGAGTATAAGGGACGGAATGCAGAGAGAAAGAGAGAGGAGACTCGTCCTTTGCCACCCAACGAAGACCAGACTGAATCTTTTATTCGCGCACCACTCCACTTTGTCGCGCACTCTGTTCGCCATCCCACCAGCAAGAGAAGGTCACGAAGCTTCTTCCCCAGGCGGACCACCCCTAATCGACTCAATAGCGATCTCATCGTTGCCGCCGCGATTCGATTATCCCAATTCCACGAATCAGAATTTAGCCTTTCGCAATCAATAGTCGCTCTTCCGCGAATTTGATAATTATACGCCGATCGGAATGTTCAACTTAACCCCTGGCAGTCGCAAGACTTTCGCACCAATAGTTGTAGTTTATTGATTCTCATTGCATTCATCGATAGTGTAACAATTATATATAATTCATTAGTTTATCGATCGTAATTTATCTTTCTGATATTATCAATTTTATTCTCGGCGCCACGGTTCGATCATTTTTCTACACACCAAATAGCTATTTTGTAGGAATACTAAACGCTGGATTCGGATTTGAATCTTCCGGTTCAAGAACCACGTTAGCTATTAAAATGGTTTAATACGAGGAAAAGAAAGCTATTTGTTGTGTAGAAAAATAATCGAACCGTGGCGCCGAGAATAAAATTCATAGTAACAATTATATGTTACGCAAGTAAAATTCTAGTGGTTTTGCGTCTGTTCTAAATTACGATCGCCTAATCTAAATGAACTTTCACACCGCGTAACTATTGAGCCAGTGATCCCTAAGATTGAAACTTGGATTATCTACAGGATTCTATTAAAAAGATTTCTGGTTTCCTCGGGTAAAATTTTAACCAACAAGTCAAACATCACGTTGAAGATTCTTGGTTCTGATCGTATTTTTCTAACGTTAACATAATTATGATAGGACACCCTAAATCTCAATCTAGCTTTCAGCGACACTATTCTCTTCTCAAATGTTGACTCGATTTTAACAACCATATTATAACATCGTTATCAACATTTTTTTCGAAAGACTACCTTCAACAAGGAGATACGAAGTAGTTTTATGATTTCGAGAATTTTACTGTCGGATTCCGCGTTTAGGTGGCCCAAGGGTTGGGCTCTGTTGGATGGGTTTGAATGGGCTCGACTGGAGATAAATGTCCCAACCGATTTATTCGCAGGGTGACCGACGATCCCCGTTTTTAGAGGACCCTGGGAAACGTCGACTGATACGTGGAAACGTTATCTTACTCAATGAAACGACTGGAGGGTCGATATGGGCCACGGACGTTGGACTTGAAGTATGACTCCTGCTATCGCGAAATTTTTGCTAGGTGGAACAATGGTCGGTTGTCTGTATGATTGGTCCGGTGACTTTTCAAGATTCAAGATGCGATAATGGCAACTAGACTTCGGCTTTTTATTCGCAATCAAATCTCCTGGGTGTAATTTACGAAGACTGGAAGCAATCCAGAGTTACGATTAATATTTAAACTCCTATAAATTCGTGGCAAAGATGGAGATCTGATTGAACTTGAAAAATTTCGGAAGGGAAACAGGTGCATTTACTTCACAGGTTAATCCCATCGTCGCGTTCGCTCCATTCTGTTCGACAGATCGCGGAGGAGGATCTAAGGCAACCTACTAAGGATTTCTTGATTTTTCGGTACAAATTTTTTTAACGTGCGGCAACAAAATTGCAGTAGTTATTGAGTTGCGGCGCCGTAACTACGGTTCAAACAAATTTGCAGCGGCTAATTGAATCCATAGTGTTTCAGACCGTAATTCCGTTACCACAACGGTTGCCGCACGTTAGAATTTAAAAAAATATATAAAAAAACTTTTTAAAAACTACGCTTATATTAGAATGCACTAAAAAGAAGAAAACAATATTTTTAGATATTAGTGACTAAAAATAAAAGCGTGGAGCTCTCTCTCTAAAACTATATTAACGTATCGTGGGCGTAATTAATCCACGATTTAATAGAATCTCGATTATTCGAACCGATGGTATCCGATTCATATTTTGACAACTAAATTCTCAACCTTTCGTTTTGTAATTCTTCTATCGTATCATTATAACCTCATTCAATGGCCATTCCTTTGTAACCGTATATCATTGTAAAACTCTGAATTTTGCGATTAATTTGATATAAAATACTCGTGCTCAAAAATTATATATAAATGATTTTGTTTGAGAAAATGTGGAGATCGTCAACTTAGTTCAAGTCTCCAGATCATCGGGAAGTGGTTTAAAATTCGATTTCAAGATTTGACGCATACAAAACAACGACAACAATTCGGCAAGCTAATATAAGCGTGGTAAAAAGGGATGTGTGCAGCATCAAAGTGAAATTTGCGATTTACGAGATACAGAGCGTTTCGGTCTAAGGGTTGTGGAGAACGTTTCAGAGAGCAGTTCGACGAACGGTTCGCATAACGCCTCCCACGCGACCGGTAAAGTTTCCCGGCCGGGGAAAGAACAAGTCCGGATGATGAGGTCACGTTGCATCCCTAGACTGGCCTTCGTCCTGCATATCAAGAATCGTGGATACACATCTAACTGCGACGGGCACGCGTCCGCGCTGGGTTCATACCATTCAGCACACGACAGTGCGGCTTTTTATTTTTGCCAGAGCATCCGAGGATATCGCTATGAATCATGATCCGGACAGGATACGTTTGGATCCTTGCCCCGTACCGACGCCTCCTGCACGAATTTTCCAATACCGCGACGGAAATGAACCTAACCAAGTTTTGGTTTGCACGATCTATAACATATAGCGAAGTTTCGCAGCTTGACAACGTCACTCAAGAGGATTTTGCTGCTAGAAAATAATCTGCCTCTCCTTTTCGTGGGATATGTGTAAGCTTAATTATTAAACTGTGTATCTTAATGGAAAATAAAAATAATCTGAACCGGAGGAAGCAGTCGTTCGATAAAATTCATCTCAACCATTCGTAAATTTTTTACGTTGGAAACAACGTGAGAATATTCTTAGATTTTTTTTATACTTTTCACTGTTTTATATTACACTCAATTAATTTCTTCATAAATGCATACAAATCCGCAGTCTATCAACTGTTTCACTACCGAGATATCTCGTCATCATAATGTCGTACGCATTGTGCTTTGGACAGGATACCTCTTCACGTACGTCGCGTATCTTCATTATTGACTACCTCACACGACAGACGTTGTCCTGTACAAATTTCTATAACGTCGATAATGTAAATTCCTATTGAAATATTGATTAAAAGCTACGACGTTCGTTCTTTTTTCTTGTTGAATTGAAATATGAATGAAAAAGCACTTTTCACGGAAATCTTTCAAATTTTTCTTTCTTAAAAAAAAAATTAGCCAAACCGGTCCAGCATTTGATTGTTATTTATATAGATATGAAATAGTTTCTTTGAAAATTTGACACAAGTAATCGATTTTTAAGACACGTTGATGTAAAGTGCTTAGTAAGCACTGCTTACACGTGATAGATATAAAATAAAATATAAAAATGTCAATCTCGATAACACAGTAAATTATTATAAAATGTAAGTTCTAATTTTGCAAGATATTCCGTCTGGTCGATTACGATTCACCCTGTATAGAATCTCTGGAGAAACTCCGTTGGAGTCCATCCCCGGAGTCTCGGAAACGGTTCGGCCGAGCACAGGTGTTTCGCCTAAGCGAAACTGGCAGGCAGCGACACTTTCGCCGAGCACCGGGGGAGGTCATCGTAACCGAGATATCGAGAGTTTCCGCGGGGAGACTTTCGAAAGGGGCCCACAAATCAGGCTCTCGCGTGTCCGCCGGTGTATCGCTGCGTCGGGATCGCATAAATTTCGCGAAGCAAATGCTCTTAGGAGAAAGCGAGGCACTGACGGCGAGGCTCGCCAGCTACGGGACACGCGCGGATACATCTTTCAATTAAGCCGCATTGTCTGTGACAGAACGGCCCGCGTTTCCACCATTCAACAAGTCCTCGAGGTTCTTGGGCCGAGACATATTTCCACCGGTCCGTGTCTCCCGACGCCAATTTACACCCTCCGGCCGTCGCGCGTCGGTTTCGTCCGTCCAGGGCACCACCCAGACCAAATCCATCCCCCGCAAACGTGTTAGCTTCCCGAAGTGGGGGTGGCAGCGTCTCGACACTCTTGAGGCTAATTTACCCGCCTTAACGCGACACCTCCCGTCGCGGCTAGACAGACTGACGCGATTAATGTTCACCCCCTTCGCCACTCCGCCACGGATGATCTATACTCATTAGCGCAACCTCGTTCCACAGTGTTCCGTCGAAGCCAGACGTTGAGCGACACTTCGCCTTTCTTAGAGCACGTCTATATCGCGGCTATTGCATAGGGTGTAGGTCTTAGCTGTGTCTAATTTGCTCGCGCAATTTTCTACACGGTACCCCTTTAAATGAGTAGACATACCTATTCTAGGGTATTTGTCAATGTAATCAATCTTCGCGTGGAAAGAAGTTCCTTTTTGTGCTAACACTGATAAACATACATATGCATCAGCCTAACGTTTCAATTTTGCTTTGATTCCACGTTTTTTTCTTATTTTTTATTAATATCTTTATTGCTGTTGATAGATCCGACTGGATTCAAGCACTATATTTTTTTTGTTACGATTCCACGTTGACAGTCCCTCGTTTGGACTGATTGAAAATGATGAATTAATTATGATTGAATTATAATAATTGAGAAAATCAGTCTCAAACCATTCTAATCTTCTTCACACAATTTGTATAACCGGACCAGGAATCGACACTAATGTGGACTAATTATGAATTAATATTTCGACTGTCAAATCAAAGATTCGCTGTCAAGAACGATTAAAGAATTGATCTAGACAATTTTTATTTTGTAGAAAGACCCATAGTCTAATAATTGTATGTAAAAATTACTCGAAGGTACGCTAATGAGAGCAATGAGTAAAGTCCCAACCAATTTAATCTTCTTCAAACAATTTGTATAACCGGACCACGAATCGACACTAGTGTGGACTAATTAAAAATTAATATTTGGACTGTCGAATCAAAGATTCGCTGTCGAGAATGATTAGAGAATTGATCTAGACAATTTTTATTTTGTAGAAAGACCCATAGTCTAATTGTAAGTAAAAATTACTCGAAGGTACGCTAATGAGAGCAATGAGTAAAGTCCCAACCAATTTAATCTTCTTCAAACAATTTGTATAACCGGACCACGAATCGACGCTAATGTGGACTAATTAAAAATTAATATTTGGACTGTCGAATCAAAGATTCGCTGTCGAGAACGATTAGAGAATTGATCTAGACAATTTTTATTTTGTAGAAAGACCCATCGTCTAATAATTGTATGTAAAAATTACTCGAAGGTACGCTAATGAGAGCAATGAGTAAAGTCCCAACCAATTTAATCTTCTTCAAACAATTTGTATAACCGGACCACGAATCGACACTAGTGTGGACTAATTAAAAATTAATATTTGGACTGTCAAATCAAACATTCGCTGTCGAGAACGATTAGAGAATCGATAGAAAGGGTCATCGTAACGCACCTCGAATGAGGTGGTTGTGAATCGTCGATTCCGCGATTCGTACGCGTGGTGGATGAAAGAAATCGCCTGTCCGTTCGCGGCGAGTAATTTCCTCGGGTTTATGACGCGTGAGATTCTATCGGGCGGGAAAAGGACACGCCATGTCCGATTGGCAGTTCGATCGGGCAGGCAATCCGCGCGTCTGAGAGGCCGACAACGATGAAGCTGTTATGCTAATGGGCGAAATTCGATCGATCGGTCGGCGAACAAGCTGCTTCGAACGGTAACGGCCCCTCGTTCCGAACAGCTTTATTACGCGTATAATTAATTAATTAACTTACGCCGGGTCAGGGCCAGGTGTGCGTTAATTAACGTCCGTGCGTAATGAGCCGAGTAAATAGCTAACGATGTAAAACTGACGAAAGAATGGGAAGCTAGCGGTGGACCCCGGGCGCGAGTTCGCGCGCGGAGAGAATGATATTTTAGTAATTAAAACGGGCACGGAGGGGGTGGAACGGCAGAGGAAAAGGGGGGAATGACGCGCTCCTTGATGGAGAGGATCCGGTGTGCTGTTTGCGATGCAATTTGTTTGAGACCGAAGTCTTCAAGACGCTCCGTGCCTCGGTCGGTTTTTAATCTTCCTGAAAACGATTTATGATGCTACGTGGCGAGAAACGGGTACAGGGTGCTCCAAAGTTGAACTATTAACACGTTCTCATCCTTATCGCGTGGCTCCTGATTAAAGCCTTACTGAAATTTATAGAATGACGCGATAGAATCTCTACTTGAGCAACGGTTGCTCGCTATTCCTTCAAATACCACTATTAAAATGTTGTAACCTTGTAATATATGAAATGCCATGCAAAGAATGTAGACAGACGTCTAGACATTTAGACACGCGTATTTTTTAACATAAACGAAATATTTTTCTATCTCCTTCAGAATGTTAACCCTTTGCACTACTTTGAAGATTGTGACTCGACATCAGAGAAAGAAGAATGCAAATGAAATGGGTCTTTATATGTACTTGGTTCTTCCTTTTTCATTTAATTTCTTATTTCTTAGCTAAAAACAAATATAAGTACCACAGATATAAATTACAACAAAGTTTGAGAGCTATATTTAATATAATTAGTAAACAAAATTGTTTATAATAAGTAGAAGTGAAGGGACTATCCTTTGAAATAAATATATCAAATAAAACATTTAAAATAGTAGATAGTTGTTGGCAATAGAATTGAAAAATAATTCGGAGTGCAAAGGGTTAAAGAATATGATTTTTAAATTTTAATCATAACCTAAAGAGAAAGTTGTATTTTATAATTATATCTGTCAATAACAGATATTTTTCTAAAAGGTACATTAACTTTGCCTTTATATTGTATTATTATTAAAGGATAAATAATAATTTTTGAGAGATGAGACGTATAGACATTGGTATAGACTATAGTTCAGAATCTAGACGTAACCACTAAAACAAAATTTCAAGCGACTAAATATTCCATAGTATGTTAGCAACTAAATAGTATTTAGTCGATAGTTGAATTTAGTTGATGCTGCCATTACTAATTATTTCTACAAACTATTCACACGATTAAACAACAAAGCGTAAATCTTAGGTACGAATTTTTAATAAATCGCGTGTAAAGCATCGGATATTTTTTAATTAAACGAGGGAAACACGCCGGCGGTGTTTCAAAGTATTTTTTTCATTAAAACTATATACAGTATACTGCCGTGACCAGAAGCTTGTTTGAAAAGACTATGTATGTGCGTTGTACGTTGCAGTAAATAGAAGACTGTACACACTGACTAACACAGTAATATTAAACAATTTTTCCATAGCGTTATATGGCAGTCTACTGTATTAGCCCATTAATTCGTTACCGGACAACACATGAACAAAAAAAGGACAATATATCAGCTGTTCCGTGTTCGTGTCTCGTAAAACAGGCTGAACCAATGGCCCACGGCCTTAACCGCGAAAGATAGTCTCGTAAAAGCGGTAAATTATTGTGTGTTTAATTCGTAGCTGTGACCCCTGTTCACGTTTAAATAACGTTGAATTCGCCGTCTCGCGGAAACGAGTTTTTAAGCGTCGCCCAAAGAGTCGTTCCGCCGAAACAACAAGGATCGACTCTGGCGCGGCTCTTTTTCTGCCAATTAAACGTGCCCTTACCCGTCAGACAGCGCGAACGATGAAAATTTAGTGCGCGACTCTACTTTCCATTGTACAGTGTGTTTCATAAATCCACCTCCGCGATGTTCAATCTATTTGTAGGGCTTCATAAAAGAAATTTATTATACGCGCGTGATTAGCTTCAAGTCAACGAGATACTGTCTTCTCTTTTGTTAGCGTGCCTTGTCTCGAATGTCTTAGAGAGGAACAGCCATAAGTTTGAAACTATTACAGTTCCTAAGACAAAAATGTTTCAAAGAAAAGTCAATAATGACTAGACAGCGGATTTCATGCATTTATGAGAAAAATGAGTAGTTATAATTTAAAATAGTGTACGCGTAGAAGAATTTATATTATTTTCTACCCAGTTTGTTGCAATCGAAGTAGAAAATTTTGATTTTACATTCGCTGTCTATGATTAATACAATCGTGTAAACTTGTAAAATTCAATGGCTGTCCAAGATACGTATACGAAAAAGTCTGTACATTTAGAATTAGCTCCATTCGTCGCAGTTTTATAAACATTGGAATGCCCTCCTATTCGTCAGAGACGAAAAAGGTTTAGCTATTTTACTGAAATATTTATGATGGAACAGCTTTTCCATTTCCAAGATTCCGATGAAAATTAAACTCACCGAGAAATCCTTGTGCAGAGAAATGCTCTTTGAAGTACTCACCTGAAACAAGGGAAACAAAACAATTAATTGATCAACTCTCCTTCCAGTAGATAGAACAATAACGCAGCAATATAATCAACATCCAGGAACGAATAGAGCCCGTTGTTCTATGTGTTTTACGTGTATCCCTGAGAAAGGGTAGATTATTATCCCTTAGTGTAGCCCATCTAGCAGTCGTTCCGCAACGACAGGAGAAACAACTTGGAGATGCTTGAAAGCAAAGTGAAGGGAGTTCAAAGGAGACTCCATTCGAGTGAAATGACCTATCCAGGCCATCTACGGTGTTCTTCGTCCTTCGTCTAGTACTCGAGCTACGTCCAAAGTTATTTTCTCTTCCGGTTCACTTACAAATTGAGAATGCACTGCTGCGATCGCAACTACGAGACCGTTATAAAACACTAACAATTACCTTACGAGGCAGAAAAAATTAATATACCACATTTTATTAGAATTGAGGATCTCCTATTATCCAGTAGGATGGATTAATTTTTCCAGAACTCGCCCTTACCCAGCCAAAGGTTCACCCTCATTTCACGAACTGAATCTGTCTATCGGTGTCGAACCGACACAGATACAAAAAATACCACGTTTTTAAAAACGGACTAAAAAGTATTTGGTATTTTGTGGTATTTTAAAAAAATTATTTTTATTTAAATAATTATTTTCTGCTGTTTAGTCGTGTGTGAATACTTGTATCACTCTTTATTAATACTTTATATACTCACTAAGCTTACTGTCCATTTCACTTGGTAAACAAAGCGAGGATGCACTATAGGTCACGATTGTCGCGCGATGATGTACTACACTACCGATGGTTCGCGCGTCGGGGCGAAATGGGTCCATGGAGTGGGGACGAGTCGGAGTGCGCACGCATAGTGAAGTAGAGGGGGTTGTCAAGCGAAGTGGGGATCGCTGAAATATTTAATTGTTATTTTGTCCGAAACGGTAAGACTTTAAAAAAACAATTTTTTTTTTAATAATGCATTGTCATCCAGTTCTGAGCCATGTATCCATTTTCAGGTCTCTAACTCATTTCAGGAAGTTAGTTTAAAATCAATTGCAAAATTTGTCACCAAACAAACAAGAAAGCGAGTTAATAAAAACGTGGTAAAAAAGAATTTCGATGTTTTTTTTTATTTTTGTTTCTTGATTATGTGTTTCTCATTAACAAAAATAAAGGAAAAATTCAATACAGTATTCGCGATAGTTATTTTCAAATATCTGAAAAACTAAAAGCGACTCCCGTATATTGGAAACGGAAAAAGTTGTTCAGAATGTGTTGCTGCATAACATATTAAAATTTTATCAAAATCGGAGTACGCAGACCTCTTCTATATAATTACCAAGTTTTTCAACACGTTACGATCGACAAAACGGAATATTTCGTATAACTTATTTCGCGGAAACTGTTGAAAGGTGTTGAGAAAATTGGAAATGGTGAAAATTCTCTTTGAACGTTCAAGGAAACAAGTAACACGGGTGTTCATTGAACTCGGCTCGATAATTAACCGCGTTAACCCGTCTCGATACTGGTATGAAGGGGTGGAGCAGACCGACCATTCGATGGATCGTCCGCAAACAACAAATCGCCGGGTCCACGTCAGGATTACGCGGTCAGAGAAAAGCTCCCGGGGCTCTCAATCGCCAGTTAATTTGCGTTTTATACGGTTTTCATTAAGACCGGTTGCACACGGACGCGACAAGGGGGTGGGTGCATGGCACACTCGAAACGCTCGTTCGCTTCTTGTCTCCTCTCATTCTCCCGCTGTTGGCCGGTGGTGGCCCGACAACCCTTTTAGGCGGGCTCCCCCATGAGGAAAAACATTTGCCATCGCTCATACCGTCCGACCGTTTCGTCCCATCCTGTTTCCCTTATCCTTCTCCACCCTACATCTCTTTCCAACGGGGATCCTCGCGCCTTCCACGCCGCTTCCCCGGTCTCTTTTCTTTCCGGGGCCGGCTTCTTCCACCGACTTTTTTATTCGCCGAGGACGAAGGACCCAGCCACGGTACTAATTAAATCCAGCACTGTTCCGCGGGAAAACGAGCCAACATTCCGACAGTTTTCTAACGACGCCGCTACGCAAGGCTTGTTTCTTAATTAAAAATATCGCCGACACCGGAGAACCTTCGATTACATCCCCGATACTGAACACCGGATTCTCGCTTATTGCGCTCCCGATCAAATGTCCATTCTTCAACTCGTTCGGTGCAGATTGAACACGTGAGTTGGGAAATGTAGGTCGCAATTAGCGGAAATAGCGATTTAAGATCTCAACCCTTCACTGCATGATTTTTTTAATTGAAAAATGATCAGTTTTTGTGTTTCATTTAAGGGAAAAATATTGAAAAGAAGTAAAACATCATTTTCAAACAAATAAACATAGTAAGAATCAGTCAGATTCGTTGATTGTATCGAAGAGTTAATTAAAATTTAGTTGAGAATGGAAAATTCAAGCGAACCTTGTCGCGAACTAACAGCTAGAAAATATACATTTCCTTACTTCTACTAAACTTCACTTTCAGGGACCAGAAATATTCAAATCTTTTTTATATAGTCCTGTAGATTTTAACGAGAAATTGGCAAAAATGTAAGTTTTAATGGGCGGAGTTCGTGGGTTCGAAAATTATGCCTAACCGTCGTAACTGCGAAGAAGATAATCTTTTCTTGGCAAATTCTACGGGGACGTGAAGGTTTCGGGACACTTAGTTGAAATCCCCGTCGAACGAGTTTCATTTTTGAGGTTTCGCGAAGGTACCGGCGATTTGGGGCGAGTCGGCAGCTGCGGGAGCGTAGACTGGGCCCTTATAATCGTGGTCTAGGCCGGCTCAGTTTATCTCGCTGCTCCGAATGAATAATACAGCGGCCAGAAATGTAATTGGACGAGCTGTATAAAGGCAGAATGGCTGGAAGTAGGGACGGACACGCAAAGGAAACAAGCCGCGACGGTGAAAGTACGGCGGAGGTATGGTGGAGAGTTGGTGGTACAGATGAAGGGCTGGCAAGTCGAGCGGCGTAGGATGTATAGTTCCTAATTATTTTGCGAGCGGCGCGCGCTCGCGCGTTTCCCGCCCTCCCTCTTTCCACGGTTGAAATAGATTTCAATGTAAAATGAAGGGAAAAAGAAAGGGAGTGGAGGGTCGAAATAATGAAACGAAAGAAAAGAAAAAGGGCGAGGGGAAAAAAGAGAGAAGAGGAGAAAGAGGAAAGACAGGTGGAAGAAGAGACGGTGGCAAACGAGGCGCGGAGGTAACCGGAGCAGCCTACGGAATATTTCCGCGTGCGGGGAGTAAAAAGTGACACCGGCCAGCGAGCGGTTACGGGGAATGAAATACTGGAACAGTTTTACGGGGGCTCGTAGCCTCCTCTAACGGTGCGAGAGGGCCTGGACCGGTGCCTCCTGTTTATGGGTGAGCCTGTGCAGTTTACACTCGGTATCGAGGCCGGCCTCGAGTATTTTCCAACGCCGTTAATAACGGAAAAAGCACTTGGCCGGGAGCGTCTACCCAGCGGACTGAATGCTACAACGGACGTTTATAATCTCGCTGGAGGAAAATTGCGATGAGCTCGAGCATGCCCGGGAATGCAACACGCCGCTCCCCAAAATCGTACACATCGCTTTCCCGACCAGCCCGTTGATTAAACGGCATCCGCGATCAAGCTCGCAACCATGAACCGGATTATGCTCTCGGCGACGCAAACTTCTTGTCTGCTTCCGTTCACTCCTCATTCTTTCGTACGCGGTTTCATGGGTAGCTTCGGTTTGACTTTAATTCATTAACACTAGAACTACTTCCCCTTCCGCGGCTAAATATGACTCGATTCTCTTCGTAGTGGGAATAATATGACTGCAGTCTTTTTCTGGCAAAGCAGACTCCAAGATACAGTAAAAATTTCAACGTGCAAATAATTTCTGAAGCACTTTTTCTTTCCGCGCGGAAAACAAGCGGGTATTAAATATACGACAGTTAACTGTCTAACTTTGGATTGATACGTTTATATACATATTATACCTATTCATGATTTCGTCTGTGAGGGCTTTAATTTTTTTCTCTTTCTTTTTGTTATCAACGACTTCGTCGTCTGGATATAGCAATATCAAACAGGCGACTTCTTTCGATCTCTGTGATATCTTCAGAATATTACAGGGGGAGACAACTTCATCTTGTTACTACGTAAACGTCATATAATATACCAGAATTATAAAAGAAATTTTTCGACATATGGATGAACATTGTAGGCTGCGTTTAGCGCAGGTGAAGCCATACATAGTAACGGGACTGTATCGTAATATCACAACCACACTTCCGCTTACAAATTGGCTCTTTAAGCCAATACCGAGCAATTGCCGTCTGAGTAACGTCGCTCGTGATTATTCCACGACAATTAGAAACTATAACGCGTCTTATCGCCGGCGGAACTTCTACAAATTCAGGGGTCACGGACAACTTTATGGCCCAGCGAATTGCAAAACAGCTTGTTCACTGCCGTACTCGGATTATCGCGGTAAATAAATTGTTTCCAAGCTGCTCACTGCCCACGAGCTCAATAACACCTGAGATTTCTACAGGAATTAATGATTTTATCAACCGATTGAATACACTGATTTACTGGTGTACATATATCAATTTAAATATCTTGAACAAATCGAAAATGATTAGTTCAATCTTTTTAGGATGAAATGTAATAAAGAGTAGATTTCAGAATTAATTCTTGAATGAATGTCCGTTTTCTGAATCTTTTCGTTGGATGCTCGTTCGAGCATTGCATCCGCAGGCACAGTGTGCAAAAGACGGCTATAAAACTCTTCCGCGACTACAAATTCCGATCGGTGTCACACGGTTCCTGGACCCGCTCGGTATTGAAGGCGGAGCGTAAAAGGAGGCGAATTATGCGACGGCGAAAAATGCACCGGCGAATTCGGTGACAACGGGCCAAACTGTATCTACCAACGGGAAAGATTAATACAACCACAACTTGTCGAAACCATCCGAGCTGAACTGCATTCTATCACGTGCGCTACTTGATTTTTCATGATTTTATAGAGTGCAGCTGCATTGTGCATTTTCAATCAAATATTGAGGAATATTTTGGCAACCTGGATCATCATGTAAAAAATGTATCGTGTATCCATCTTTTAAAAGATGTATCGTGTATCCATCTTGTAAAAGATGTATTTTTTTATCCATCTTGTAAAAAATGTATTTTGTATCCATTTTGTAGGAATAATATTTTTTCGTATTTAATAATTAGCCAGCGGATCTTTATGAAAAATAAAAATTTTCTACCCAAATTGCAACAAACCGAAGTAACATAGATATTTATTTCCTATCTTGATATATTCGCTAGGTCGAAAACGACATAAAAATATTTTTAAATTCTTCAACTATATTTACTGATTCGAATTACACTTACTAGTTTTTGTAATAAATGCATAAAATCCGCTGTCTATTATAAACGAACCTGTTCAAACATTTTTAAGATCGTTTGTTATAGACAGACTGTTGAAAAACGAATGAATGAGACAGAAAGCAACAAGATCAGAAGAATCTAAGAAAGTTGAATACACTTTTATATAGTTCCAGTCTAATTGTGAGATGTTTCTCTCGGATGATGGTAGGATATTGCACTATTTTGCCACGATGGTTGGGAGGGAACTTTGTAATAGTAAGTTCGGTTGGGTCTTATTAATGCAATTTGGGAATTCCATGAACACGATGAATTTGCATGTATAATTCTGGAAACAGCGCCTACGCGCGTATAGGTGGCAATCATTTTCATCGAGCGTGGAAGTAATTCGAGCATGCGATAACGGTTCCCATCTGGATACATACACCGAGCTGTCGTTCGGCGCAGTTCAGTTTCTACCTGTCAATCAGACATGAATTTCAATTATCTGATCCATACGTTAAAGACGAGCCACGCGATAACATGTCAACCATCTTTGTCGCGATCATCGTTCATTCGAATCGTAACGTCAACTTAATTAAACGTTTCATTCGTCGCACGCATTTAAGGTAAATTACGTCGACCTATCGCTGAACTGTAATCACTAATTCCAGCGCACGTTAATTATTCGCATAATTGTTGATACGAACTTCAGTCGGATTTCAATTGCGACGATGAATCAATTTTTCCGTGACGCGTGGACGAATGAAAAATATCGTCTGTCTTCTCATCGATAGGCAATTTAATCCCTCTTGTTAGTCGATGCGTGATTTTTATGTATGCATAACCGATAAAAAGCTTCGAAAGAGAATGAGACCGAAGCATTCATTCAACTTCAATTCGAGAATACTCCATTGACAAATTATTTTCTACATAGAATTCTCGGGGGGAATTCGATTTCCCTCCGATTTTCCGATAACTGACAACAAAAGTGCAAATTTCCGTGAACACTCTCTGTTCGAAATCTACGAAAGACATATTTATACTCTGAGCCGGTGTTATATTTCAACAATTTTCGCGTGCCGATCTAAAATGAAAAAAACATGTACTGGGTGAGTCAGGGAGCAGGGACAAGTCACTGCTCTTTTTTAAGTATAGATAGAAAGAAATCAATATCTCGTAACATATTGACATTTCGATTACTGTAATCAACTAACAAAAAATAAATTCCACTAACAACCTGATCGAAGAGAAGGGGATATTTAAGGGTAAAGGGTGTATCATGGTTTTACGGGTATGGGCTACCTAGAAACTTTGTCACTTTTGTCAATAGATGCTGTTCTAACCAATATAATTTAAACGCTTCCTTAGCCAGAGTGAAATTTATTACAGACAGCACTTCTGAGTTTGGAGCTGAATGCTAAGAACTTGTAGACGTTATTTGGCGATGCCCAAAATATGCAGATGAACGTGATACACTAGTTTCAGCTCTATTTCAACACAAGTACTATCTCCCGACTTGTACAATATACTTCCAATATGGTCCAGATAGTAAAGGCTAGTTAATTATTTTCGATTTTATTAAACGTTGTACAATAAACATTTAATTTTATTGAATTAGCCTTTTGAATTAACAAATTAACTCATTATGCAATACGTTAATAGATCCATGTACTGAATATATGCTAAATAAACCATATCTGGTTTAAAGCAGTAAATAAATAATAATACTATTAGTACTTTTCTATTTTATACGTATGATGATGAAACATATCGATTGGTTCAACATAGAAATTGGATTGCATTAAAGAATAAATTGCATCTAGCGAATGCATCGGTGCATCGACGTAAAAAATAAGATCATAAAAAAAGATTAGGGCGTATTATGACATGATTTTTACTTAAAAAAGAGCAGCAAGTTGTTCCAGTTGCCAGGATCACCCCGTATAACTGTACCGCGAATAAAAAAACGGCGGAGAAAAGTCAGCAATGAAAAACAAGAACGGTACAATGCAGGACACGGGTTAAATTTGCGGTTCGAATGCCAGTCGGTATATGTGTAGATATGTAGAACGTGGTAGAGGAAGTTTCGAGGGTAACGTCGCCTCGTCGGCATGCACACATTTTGCAGTGTAATTAGGGGACAGTGGTCCGCGACCAAGTCTTTTTGTCGATCGGTCGGTTCTCCGAGACCGGGCAACAGCCTCGCAATTAATTTCCCCGGTTGCTTACGATGCCAACGTCATGCAAGAGCTAATTGTCCTTCTATCAACATAATAGAGTAGGCAGTAAACCACGGGGCCATCAGTAAGTGCGATCATCAGAATATTCTACGAGGCGGACGGCAGCTATGTACTTTACGACGTGTACTCTCCACCCTGTCCAGAGATCTGAGCATGACAAGATAATTACCGCACCGTGAAATGTATTTTCCTAATTCGAGTAATTGAAACTTTCGACCGAAACTAGGCCTACCGTGCCACCAGGTTTAATCGCTGCGAGCTACCGCTCAAATGAGCAATCGCGTTCCCCCCTTGTAATGGTTCAGTCGATTAAAAATGAACGTCAATTATGTTAATTATCGTACGATATCCACATGAAACACAGGGCTTGTCCGTGTAACGTGCATTCGATTATACGGAGTGGGTAATCTCGCATTGATCTAGATCGAGCTGAACATTACATCGTTTCTTGAACATGTGTATGGGCTGCAAACACATGCAAACCTGCAATCTACATACTCATATGCCAGAAGTAGATTTAATCCTTTCGCAAGGATGAATTCATTCGTTCATTCATCGTACAATAATGACTGGACAGCGAATCTTTATGTTGAATGAACATTTTCTACCTGAATTGCAACAAATTTGAGTGATATAGAAATTTATTTTATTTCTTAATGTATATCATAGGTGCATAAAAATATAAAGGTACTTTTAAGATCGTTAAATATTTTTGATTTTCCATGTTACACGTATTCATTTTTGTTTCAAATGCATAAAATCTAGTAAAGAATTATCGTACGAGGAAATTACTCATTTTTTGTATCACAATTACTGAAGACCACTGAAACAGCCCGTCGATCCTGCGTTCGAATATAAAGATCTAACACACCGGCAGTAGTGACCAATAAACCTTAATAACAGTAATCGTTTCGTGCGGGGCGCACTCTTATTTCCGGAACAGCGTGAAGAAGGGAGCAAGTTGGCCAAGGCCGGCTAAAAAGCAACCCTTCATTCCTGAAGGCGCGATAAATTCCAACGGTGGTATCGCCGGAAGAGCCAACTCTAGCTCTACGGAGAAAAAAGAGGGTACGATAAAAGTGAAGGAGAAGAGAGTGGAATCGAGGATCCTCTTCGAGATTTTCCCGAAGAGAGGATCGTTCAACGAGGGATACCTACACACGTCCAGTCAAGAAGATAAAGCGTGTGTGCTATCTTTAATTTTTCTGACGTTTGCACCATTAGGTGTGTAGCAAACGATACCCTAAGTTCCCGAGCACAAAGTATGTGTAGAACAAAAAATATATAAAAAAATTTTAAAAACTGTTGGAACATGTCAAAATTAATCTATTGTTCGTTTGTAATTGATTCGATATGATTCAATATCAGTATGTTTTAATTTGCTTATAAAACCATTGGTTAAAAGCTCGAGTGATCCTTACTTGACACGTGATATGAAAACTGTAAAGACGTGTTTTCTTTGTGCTCATAATTTTGTTTTGCTTGTGTTAGTAAAAACATTATTTAGTTAATTCTGTTTATTTAATTGCATAATCTAATAAAAACACGCTTATAGTAAAATGTACTAAAAAGGAGAAAATAATATTTTTGTGACTATAAAATCACACATAGTCTGGTGTTAGCATCATGACGTCGCATTATGGGACAAACCGATGAAATCTGTATGAAAATCAGAGAACTTTCGATATAAATGAGATAGAGCGATGCAACTTTTTAAGAATTAAAGCTGAAACATTGTAGAATATGGGAAAAATAGGGAGGTTATGATACGAATGTATGTATGTTTTTTAACTCCTTTTAATTTTTTGAAAAATCCTGAGGTCATAAAAATTTTGAAATGATGTGTCACACGTTAAAAAAAATTTCCACACTTGGTATTGTAAAAACCAAAATTTTCTTGAACTTGTGCAAGTTTAACAAATTTTGTCAAGGTCAAAAAACGTTCGTACTACAATCTCTATAATTATTTCATATTCTGCTAAGTTTCAGCTTTCATTTTAAAAAAATTTCATTGCTCTATCTCATTTCTTTGACTTTGACACAGAATTTTTCCGTTTGTCCCATAGTGTGGCGTATTTGTGGAAATGGCAGTTGATCCGAGAAACAGAAGATTCTGAAAAACCAATTTATTGGACCGGAGGTGTACGACCAAGTGTTACATGTTCCCGGAGGTGTATTGGCACGTGGTCGGTGATCGATGCTGGTCTTCGGCCAGAGGAAGGCGTGCAGGACGAGATAACGGTGGCAGTAGTTGCGGCACACATCGTCGCCGAGAGTCCACGCCGTCGACGACGTAGGTACGCCAAGAACGATAACGTTATCGTGCCTCGACTCCTCGTTATCGGCCCTTCGAGCCTGCGCTCCCTCCGTCCGAATGAACTTTCAAGGTAATCGACTGCGGGGAAGAGAGGCGCAGGGCTCGTGGTCTGCACGCTAAACACCCTGCGCGTTCGCGCGTTGCCCTCCCCCGAGCACCCTCTCGGAACACGCTGTTGCTTCGGTTACGACGCGGTTAGGACAAACATGAGAAAATTATGGGCTTGAGTCGGCCAACTTGCTCACGCGCGAATAATTGATCTCGTGAATGGGAGCGGGCTTACGTGCGTCGGTTTCCCGATGCTGCACCCCTCCGAGAAACTCACGCGCGATTCGGTTACTTTTATTGCCGACCAAGATCGAACCCTCTGCAACCACCCTTGCAACTTTCAAACCGTTCGTTTGTTATCTGCATTTTTTAGCACTCCAGGCTTTTTGCCAATTTTTCTCCGAACCACTCCTTATACATTCTAAGTGATTTATTTAAATACGTTTCGAAAAACTGCTGCTTCGTTGCTACGATTAAATATATCGGTGTCTAATCAATTATTAAACATTTAGGTATTATACTAATTTTGTATTCATTTTTAGAATATCATAGCCCCACTCCTTATACATTCTAAGTGATTTATTTAAATACGTTTCGAAAAACTGCTGCTTCGTTGCTATGATTAAATATATCGGTGTCTAATCAATTATTCAATATTTAGGTATTATACTAATTTTGTATTTATTTTTAGAATATCATAGCCCCACTCCTTATACATTCTAAATGATTTATTTAAATACGTTTCGAAAGACTGCTGCTTCGTTGCTATGATTAAATATATCGGTGTCTAATCAATTATTCAATATTTAGGTATTATACTAATTTTGTATTCATTTTTAGAATATCATAGAGAATGAAAATAATCTAGGTCAGAAGAGATGTTTTATTTTCGAGTTCAAACAGCTCCGATTTTTAAGAATTATTCATCGAATCGTTCATAGTAATCACTATTTTATATTCTTCGGTGTGTACAGTGTTAAAATGATTTCGCGCGAGTAATTTGCAAAACATTAACTTCTCTTGGTCCTCTCATGAATAAATTACAGCGCACGTGCTTCAACATCGAAATCGACAGAAAACGAAGTTATCACTATTATATCGCTATTATTTACTCGAATTAGCGTTTTCAAAGCAAAACTATTAGATGGAGTCTACAAAAAATGAGCTTTTGTACGCGATTCGACAATAACAATGTTTGAGCTAGTGGCATTACCATGATGAAACCATCAGCAAAGGAAGCGCCGACATTTTTATAAATAACTTTCCAAACAATATCCTAGTGACGAGTAAATCAGAGTTGCTCACAATGAAACAATTAATCTTCGCCCATAATTAATCAATGAATGATAAATAGAAAATTATCCTGTTAGAAAAAGACCTGGTAATTATATAGAAAAGGTCTGCGTGCTTCGATTTTGCTGAAATTTTAATATGTTATAGATTTCGACATTTTTAACAACTTTTTCCTTTTCCAATATAGTTATTTGCAAATATCTCAAAAACTAAAAGTGGCCCTTCTATATTGGAAAAGGAAAAAGTAGTTCAGAATGTGTAGCTGTATAACATTAAAATTTCATCAAAATCGGAATACGCAGACTGTTTCTATATAATTGCCAAAGATCTTTATCAGGAATATTCAACTATCGAGCGATCATGCTGTTTGTTCGCGTGCGTAATAACAATGTGCCTCGGTCTGATTGATGGTTAATATTTCAGTAAATCCAGCCTGTATACTTTGCGGTGGTTACTTGATCGCTTTATTAGGTAAAAGCATGCTCGAAACGGAAAAGTGCACCGAACCACTAAGTTCGCATGCCTGAACGTACCCGAACGGACTTACTTTCCGCGCATAAATCACATAACAATAACTGTTCCGGTCTGCGTGTCAGTTCACCATCATCGAAGTATTGATTGCGCCTCAACTTGTAAACACTTCGCTACTTTAGTTCACGGAACGGACTATAAGTAACCTGGGATTAGGGGATCGCCGTGTGTACTCAACTCTTTCCGATATCGATCTCTTCCGAATTCATTTAATTCGCATCGGAATTTCGTTCATAAATTCAATTCCTGTTTATTATTTACTTCCTACCCCTAACAGGATCACAATTGTATTCAACGAAACTACTTTCATGCAAGACAAATATTTGTTATTGTGATAGACACCTTTCTTTATGCTTGAAACACTAAATTTAAGAGAAATTAGTTAATGATATCGACGCACAGGTTCGATCAAAAAGTCAAAGAAGCAATTTTCCAATTTATAAAATTTTTCTCAACGTTTCGATCCGACTCTGGATCATCTTCAAGAGAATTTTACGTCTGAAAATACTGAATGTTGTACTAAGCGTTTCAAAAGATCAATAATAACTATGAAATAATTTTTCACAAAAACAAAGTATACTGACGAAATAGGCAATAAGACACCGCGATCGAAAAATGTTAGTAAAATCTTATTTTTAAAGTTTTGTGATTGCAAATAGTATATCCGAGTAAATATAATGTAACAGTATAATATCCGATAAAATATAGAATGTAGAGCAAATTGTTTATAAGACTGTTTCAAAACTAGCAATTATCCCATAAAAAATCGAGATGAAAATGTGACGAAAATTTTCAAACATTAACTGCAAATAGTAATTTTATTTCTATCCATATTTAACCATTCATGAAATACACCGTGTCGTAATGTCGCAACGTAGAGTACAACAATACGTGAAATCAGTAATTTGTATATTGAGGTTGTTCAATGGTCCAATGATCGGTTTGTTTCTGTAATTATCATTCGCGGAGGCAGCTCCGTTCATTCATCGATCATTTGGCCGAGTTCTCGTTTAATCGTATGCCTGCGTTTCAATACTAGCTAAAACGATCCTGACGATGACGCAGTCTTCTTACAGAAATAGGACATAGGAAATTAAGTAACGATGTGCTATTGCTGACTTCAAGAGATACGTAGTCTAAGTATTCTATTCATCCAGTATTTTATCCATAAATGTCTCGAAAGTCTGACCTGTACATGTCACAGATCTATCCCCACTTCTGCGACGTATAGCCCTAGACATAGATAGATCACATAATTCGAATTTCTAACTTCTTTATTTTTCATTACTTTTTTATGGAACTTCGATGACCATATTTGTGGTATTTTTCTAATAAAAATCATACTAAATATGATATAATTCTGATGATATTTACTTGTATAATGGACAATTAAAGTTTCAGACACGCCGGCAACTCTCCTTGCTTGCGCCCGAAACTTGAATTGTCTATTACACAAGTAAATATCATCGGAATTATGTCATATTTAGTATGATTTTTATAAAAAAATGCCTCAAATATGGTCATCGAAGTCCCATAAAAAAATAATAAAAAAAAGAAGCTCTCGAGCTCGGTTGTCCTTCTTTGCGTTCGGCAAAAGTCAAAGAATACTGTCCTTGGCTAATAAAATACTGTATGTCCGGAATGCTGCTCACTCAGTAAAACAACTGGCCGTCAGTCAATGATCGAAATAGTAGTCTAATTTTCTCCCGGCGTATAACGTGATGAGAATTCGCCGTATATTTTACGAGGCTGCGTGCGCACGGCGAGAACGCGCATTTTAGAGACAGCAGAGCAGACGTATTCCGCATTAATTTCACCAGCGCCTCCGTTACATATCTTGTCTATTTAACTAAACAAGCCGCTGCATACCGCCGGAAACTTCAACTTTCTCCGGGCAAGGCCGTCCCGCAACGGTCGTAATTATTAGCGACGCCACGGAACGGAAACGACCGACCGTGTAAACGTACCCGTGTAAATGGAATTCGTAGTTCAACCGCTTCAACGAGAGTTGTTTGGAATGCGGTCCCCGAGATAAATTGGATCGATTGTACGCAAGGTGCGAAATATTTTCGACAACGTTAGCGTATCCTCTTTTAGGAAACTAGCACGAGCGACTGCTGAACACAATTACACACTACTGTGCAAAAGAGAGAAGCGCTCAGTGTAATTATAAGATATGTTGACAAACAAGACCTCCTCTTTTTCAAATCCATCGATTTGTATAAACTATTTTAAATTCACCTTTGTATAAAACACTTTTGTTTGTAAATTATGTGGTCGCTAATGACCTACCTGTTAATGCGACCACATTAAAATAAACAATAAATAAATATCTTTATTTCTATATTTTAAATCTATTAATATACAGGGTGAGTCACCTAACATTTGCACCTTGAATATCTTTGTTGTTTCTAAGGACACGAAAAATATGTAAGAACAAAGTTGAATGGTACAATGGGGCTGACACGATGCCAAAAAACAAATTTGATTTTTATGCCATTTTTTAGAGATATCAAGGTCACCTTGACTTTTTTTAAAAATGGAACCACTTTTTTTAAACACCTATAATGATAGTCCCTTTCATTAGGAATTCAGTGACTATAATTATTCCAAGTCATTCTTGTTTGATTTTTTACGCGTTTCTATTAAATATGGCCGGGTGGTTCTTTCTTCTGCACAGCATTTTAAACAGAGTACGTTGGAGTTCGTTGAAAAGGGCAATTCCTGAAGTCACTTGAAGTAAGGATCATGCAAAATCGAGAACAAAGTTTGTTTGCATATTTCGACATTATAACGTTAATTATCGAGGTTGAACCAATTATTTTATAAATAGAATATATTTTTGCAAAGAAGTAAATCCTCATAGCACAAGGTGATCCTTAAAAAATTGAAAGAAACCGATAAAAAGTGAAAAATGCTTCAGCTGCAGTTCCTAATCACTATCACTAAATGTTTCATTTCCACGAATCGTTCGATTATGCATCGCGCGTGATGTCAAATTGTATTTACTCGGGACGCAATCTGCTGTGGCGACAGTGCCATCAGTAAACACGAGATAACTTTGCGATTGTTGGAGAATATGTCACACTGTTTCGAGCGAGTTGCATAGAGAAAATAATTAACAAGACAGCGTATAGAGCACATCATTTTTTTTCAATGGTTTTTATCGAAACAGAGTGTGCACAGAGAAGACCGAGGAGACAGTGTTTCCCGCGAGATTCTGAAATCGCTACTTTTTCGCGATGTAATTGATCATCTTCTTGCAAGCGTCCTTTGGTACAAGTGTCCCCTTGCACATTGTACAGTATACTAGCTGGTGACTGACCGTAATGACCAAAGTTTCGCGGATGGAACGACAACTCTCCGCAACAAATGATCGTTCTTTACCGGTAGTTCGAGGGAGGAACTTCGAATATCCATTATAAATACCACGCGAAGTTCGGAGTCAATCGAAACCGACGAAAAATCGACGGGGCCAAGGTGTGACACGAATCCAACGCTCGCCTAACTATCTTCACGTTTTTCCACCGGTTATTACTTTCCCAACTTTCCCTCGTATAACTGTTCTTGCAGCATCATGTGATACGATGAGCTGGCGATTTCAAAGTTCCGAATTAACTTTGCGCGCGAAGCCCATGAATGTATAGAACGATCATCGTCGTCGTGAATCCAATCAAAAGGATCATCACGATATCTAAGAGTCTCATGAAAATCTATCAATTTCCTTCCATCTTGTAATGTACGATAATAGAAACAGTATGTTCCAAAATATTAAATGAAAAGATCATCTGGTAGTTCCTGAAATAATGTTTTTCAATTAAACTCCTTAAATAATAATTCCTCAATAAAACCGCGTACAACATTTTCGCAAAGGAAACAGTTACTTTGAGCGATCCGGGGAACCTTTCAGGAAGTGCAACATTTTTATATATTATTTGAATATTATTTCAAGAAAAATATACTTTAACGTGTTGTTCCGTTTATTACATATAATTAGCTTAAAAAATTTCATTTGGTTGCAGAATCCCGTGGTCCACATTACTAACACTGCTCGAGCCAAGAGTTAAGAATGATCTTTAGAGATCGTTACCTTTTATCTTGAATATGATCTCCCTATAAATTCAAGCATTACTTTTTACGTTTGATTTACAAAACTTTGATTTGACATAAAAATCCATGATCTACTAATTACACTGCTTGAGCCAAGCTGTAGTTAAGAAAGATCTTTGGAGATCATTACCTTTCATCTTGAATATAAACTCCCTACAAGTTCATATATTATTCTTTACGTTTGATTTACAAAACTTTGATTTGGCATAAAAATCCATGATCTACTAATTACACTGCTCGAACCAGGCAGGAGTTAAGAACGATTTTCGGAGATCGTTTGGTAAATCCTCAGTGAACCATTACCTCTTAAAAGGCTGCCGAACGACCGTCGTTTAAAGCGTTAGAGTTATAGTCTTATGGTAGAGAAGGAGATCTAGACTCTAGATATAGTTAGCTGGAACGTTATCTACAGTTTCTCAGCGAGACGATTCCTTCGAACCTGAGATACATGCTTGACCACGTTTCCCTGTCAGAGGGTTTGAAGTGAGGCGGAGCTTTTAGTCGGCGGGGATGGTTGCCAGTGGGAGGGAGCGTTTTCGGTTGCATCCGAGTAGAGCCAAGAGCAAAGCCTTGAGCAAATTACGCCAGAGGCAGCGATCGGGGGCCGAGAGAACACCGGCAGGTTTGTGTGGATCCTGATCTTCTATAAAGCTTCTCAATGATCATTACAAGGATAAAGTTTCCGGGAGCTCTTAATCTCTGACGCGCGCTAAGTATATGGATCGTGTAATAACATCTCACGGCGAAATATTTAAACGAGCTTAACTTGCTATTGTTATAAGGTAATAGACATTTTTCAGCACACAAATTATGTTTATTTCTCTGAAAATGTTGTCTTAATTCTTTTTAATATTTTTCCCTTAAATAAAACACAAAAACTGACCTTCGTTCAATTTTTTCATCCCAATTAATCCTCATACATTTCTCAGGGTGAAAATTCACCCATACTGTACAATTATTCATCCTTTTATGTCTACGTCGGGAGATGTGTTTCTTTAAAATGTGACGCTATAAATGAAGCATAGTGTGTTGATTTGCCGTGTAAAAGAAAAATGGGTGAATCGTTATCCTAGTCTCTTTTATGCAGCTATTTTTTAGGGTTAACCCTTTGCACTCTTTGACTCGACATTAGAGAAAGAAAAATATAAATGAAACGTATTCTTATATGTATTTTCTACTTTCTTTCTTTATTTAATTTCTTATTTTTTAAAATGTAAATATAAATTAGAACATAGTTTGAGAGCTATATTTACTATAATCAATAAGCAAAATTGTTTAAAATAAGTGGCTGTCAAGGAACTGTCCTTTGAAGTAAATTTCAAATAAAACATTTAAAACAGATGTTGGCAATAAAGTTTGAAAATGATTCGGAGTGCAAAGGGTAAAAAATAATGCAACGGAGAGTATCCTCAAGGTGAAGCATCCGAGGGAAGAGAGGAAAGAGCTAATTGAAAAGTACCCGATAATTATACAAGTATGGAACCTTCTTATAGATGTATTAATAACGAATGCATAGTTTCACGACGAAAGCGATAGAACTTCCGCATGTACTCATTAGTTTTCGATTCCGTGGTGTTGAAACGAGCGCGGTCCTATTAATCGAATCAGCGGCCACCGAAGAGGTTATCCTCGGCAGATTTCCTTCGGTAATTATTCTCAGCATGGTTCATTAATTTTCCATCGGCGCGGCGAGTCTCTCGCAGACCGATCGGTGGCCACGGGTTCGACAAATTCGCCGGGCGGTTTTACGCGAAATTGATACGTCTCATATTCGAACGGCGGTCAACCTTCATCGATCATGGCCGAATTCCTATGATTTACGGACTGCCAATTGCAAGAATGAGTTATCCACGATGAACAAACGGGGACGATCGGGATTCAGTTCGCGCGGTATCTCTCTATTACGCGAAACCCGCTGATGGAATCGGATCTAATCTGTCGAATCGCACAGGGGGCCCCGATAGCCGTGCAAAAACTGAAATCAGATAATGCTCGTTGCGTAACGGAATAAGCCTCGAATCCGGCCGTTAATATCCGTCGTGATTTCCTCGTTACGCGACGCCCGGCCACACAGTTTCACTTGGTAAACACGTTTAAGCTGAAACTCGTTGGATCCCCGTGAAACACGACGAAATAATCGACTACATAAACGCGTATACGCAACCGGCGCGAACCAACGATGTGTCGCGTAGAGAGCTTCGACCGATTTCAACCTCGTAACCATGTTATTGGCGTAGGAATGCGACGACACACGCGACACGTAATCGGATAGAAATGTAATGTAACCCGAGCCCCCTTTTCTATTCAATTATTTTGCCCGTTGCGAACGTCCGCGGCTATCGAATGTTCGATTTTTCGGTACGCCGTGCACTAACGCGATCCTATAGTAATGCCGTTGGATATTCAGCCGAACTATCCCTATTCAAATTCGAGAATCTGAGTAAAGGGGAACTTCCTCGATTATTGTGATATATGCGCACAGTTTCGATGAAAATTAAACAAACAACAACAGTATGGATCATTTTCAGGAGAAATATATGCTTCTTAAAAATTAAAGTAGTTATATAGAAAAGGTCTGCGTACTCCGATTTTGATGAAATTTTAATATGTTCTGCAGCAACACATTCTGAACCACTTTTTCATTTTCCAATATAGGGGGATCGTTTTTAGTTTTATAGATATTTGCAAAAAACTATTGCGAATACTGCATTTTTTGAAGCAATTGCTGATACATTCCCAGTTGCTAATGTTTAGTGTAATATTTAAAATTATAAATAAAAAGATGAAGTAAATATCAATTAAAACCTTATTATTTTTTCAACAATACCACACACACCCACCCAGTGTTTCTAAAAAGAAGGTTTTTACATTATACAAAGAAAATCAAATGAAAAACGAGATCCATATCAGGATCGAAACGTCGAGAATTTGTTAATTGCAAGATTGCTTATTTATTTAATAATAATCGAATCTGTGCACTGATATCATCACACGTTGTTTATTGAACATTTACTATCAATAAAACATTATGTATATTCCTCGATTATCTTCTACAGTATTTTGTAAGTTGCATTTTAGTGTCTATCTGAAGGATAGCGAATCAAGTACGTATTGTTTTCTCGTCAGAAATTCAATTTAATGATGCGTTCATTAATGCCAACGTGTATGGATTCTAGAGTATCGTGCGTATCAAAGGGATAGGGAAACAACACGCCAATGATATGCATTAGCTGAAGCCGTTTGATATCATAGTGTCGATTGAATTCAATTGCAAGGTATTATGTGAAAATTAATGGTGTAGGAGGAAATGAGCAACATTGATTTAACAAACAGTACGGAGCGGGCCAATAAGAATTTTCAGCTGGAACAATTAGTTTGTGATTTCTTTGTATTTTTACGATGATCTTCAAACATACATACTTGTATTTGTAACGACAATTCTACGAAGATTCTGACTGTATTAGCTTCAGGTTCAAATGGATTAAATATCAATTCGTGACTGCTCATCATAGAGAATCAATTGCAATCAGATTATTTTAGAGATTGCACAATTCAGATTATTTCAGAAGGGGGTATAAATTAATTTGAATAACTAATAAATAGTTTAAATAGTTTAAAGAGACCCGATACTTGTAAAATACAAAGCGAAACAATTTGGAACGGAGGAAAGCTATTGTAAGGGTGCTTACGCACAAGTTCCCGGAGGATTCTATACACGTAGATATTCTTCAGCGAAACTAAATGGGTGAAATACTAATTCGTGACTGCTCATCATAGAGAATCAATTGCAATCAGATTATTTTAGAGATTGCACAATTCAGATTATTTCAGAACGGGGTATAAATTAATTTGCGCACCTAGTAAATAGTTTAAATAATTTGAAGAGACCCGATATTTGTAAAATACAAGGCGGAACAATTTGGAACGGAGGAAAGCTATCGTAAGGGTGCTTACGCACAAGTTCCCGGAGGATTCTATACACGTAGATATTCTTCAGCGAAACTAAATGGGTGAAATACTAATTCGTGACTGCTCATCATAGAGAATCAATTGCAATCAGATTATTTTAGAGATTGCACAATTCAGATTATTTCAGAAGGGGGTATAAATTAATTTGAATAACTAATAAATAGTTTAAATAGTTTAAAGAGACCCGATACTTGTAAAATACAAAGCGAAACAATTTGGAACGGAGGAAAGCTATTGTAAGGGTGCTTACGCACAAGTTCCCGGAGGATTCTATACACGTAGATATTCTTCAGCGAAACTAAATGGGTGAAATACTAATTTGTGACTGCTCATCATAGAGAATCAATTGCAATCAGATTATTTTAGAGATTGCATGATTCAGATTATTTCAGAAGGGGGTATAAATTAATTTGCACACCTAGTAAATAGTTTAAATAATTTGAAGAGACCCGATATTTGTAAAATACAAGGCGGAAAAATTTGGAACGGAGGAAAGCTATTGTAAGGGTGCTTACGCACAAGTTCCCGGAGGATTCTATACACGTAGATATTCTTCAGCGAAACTAAATGGGTGAAATACTAATTCGTGACTGCTCATCATAGAGAATCAATTGCAATCAGATTATTTTAGAGATTGCACAATTCAGATTATTTCAGAAGGGGGTATAAATTAATTTGAATAACTAATAAATAGTTTAAATAGTTTAAAGAGACCCGATACTTTTAAAATACAAAGCGAAACAATTTGGAACGGAGGAAAGCTATTGTAAGGGTGCTTACGCACAAGTTCCCGGAGGATTCTATACACGTAGATTTTCTTCAGCGAAGCATGAAGTCACGGAACGCGGAGAGGCAACATAAAAGCGAAAGTGAACCCGTTTAGCCGGTCGTCTTCGCGTGGTCCGCGCTACCGTTGCATAATGCAATCTTCGACCGCGATTTAATCGGGAACGCGACGAATAAAACGGCAAGATAAGCCGCGTTCCGCGAATACACGACAATCTTGATGAGTACCCCGAGGTACCCCCGGCCGTCCCAGCCGCATCTGATCTCGTTACGTTCTACGTGTCTCATTTTCGTTCGCGACACAGACCCGAAGCGCAACGGTGCAGTAAAATCTTCTAATATCACGGGGCCGCGAGCAGCACAACGCGAACCCCAGCGAAATTCTCGTTGAACGCGATCGAATAAGCTACCCGCAATTATCCAGCTTACCGTGCAATCGTGTTACGCCTCGCAATAAATAGTTTTTAATTGAATTGAACAATACCTTCACTCGATACCAGCATTATCGACGATTAACGCGAACACCTATTTTCGAGCGGTTACTCATGAATGAAGTAATCATCGATCACGGACGTTCATAATTTCATTGAATCAATTCAATTCGAGTGATATTGCATTCGCGATGTGTTGGAGAAGAAACATTTCGAATTTTCCGACTTGTTCACGATTTTGTTTTTTTTATGGAATTTTGTGAATTTTAGTAGCAATATTAAATTTCTTTGTAAAAATTGTTTAAATTAATCATGTACAGACTGCGGGACAGAGCAAAAGGGATCGACGAACACGTTTCTTTCTAGTTTGTTGAAAGAAAGGAAAAGTTTCTTTAATACAGATAATTAATACAGAAATACGCTAATTAATTAAACTGTGTATACGTATACGTTATTGAAACTCAAAGTACAGTATTTTATCCATATAAATCATCCATAAGTTATCTATATAAGTATAATTAATCCGAATTTCCAACTTCTTCATTTTTCATTATTTTTTTATTGAACTTCGATGATCATAATTGTGGCATTTTTCTATTTAAAATCATACCAAATATGATACAATTCCGATGATATTTACTTGTGTAATGGACAATTAAAGTTTCAGGCACGAGGAAGGATAGCCTATGGGAAAGAAAGAAGTCTTCCTTGTGCTCGAAACTTTAATTGTCTATTACACAAGTAAATATCATCGGAATTATATAATATTCGGTATGATTTTTATTAGAAAAAAATCAAAAATATGGTCATCGAAGTTCCATCAAAAAATAATGAAAAATAAACAAGTTAGAAATTATGATTAAGTGATCTCACCGATATAAGAGTTTCTCGTAGTGGGGATAGATCTGGGACGTTTACAGGTGAGATTTTTGGGACATTTATGAATAAAATATTATACAACTTCTGCCGTAAATTCCCACCGACATAAAGCAGTGTGCGTCGCCGTAGCGCGAGGGAAAATTGAAGACGATTAAGTGCACAATGCGTGGCGCCGAGAGGAATCGGAATTTTCGTTAACGAATAGCGTGGCATCTTGCATTCGAGAGTCGCGAGGAGGAATGGCGCGATCTAGCACCGCACGAGCAAATATTGCAACGGTTTCAAGGGGGTCGCGCGTGTCGTGGATGTGTGTAACACCGTTCGATTCACGGAGAAAGCCGGCATTCAATAAGAGGATGCAATAAATTGCGGGCGAATTCTGGCGAGCGCAACAGACTCGATCCGCGAATAGAAAGTTCATCGGTGGTTTACCGTGCTCTGCGGTTGACGCTTGTCAATCTGACGACGCTTTGCATAATCGCGCACGTTCCCGTAGACGGGTCTCGCATCATGCATGCGTTCGACGTGAACGCGAGCGAAACCACGAAGAAGAGCAAGATACCGTTCTCTCGGTCGCACCGCGAAATAGAAAGAACCCTACGGGGACCGAGAAACGAACGATCGCATCCCGCAAACTGTCACGGACGTAACCTCCGGCCCCGCATCGCCCTCTACCTGCCCCGATAAACCAGACCTCCAAACTTGACAGTCGTCCCGGGACAGATACGGAAAAACGAGAGGGAACGAAGAAGAAGAGCCAACGAGACAACGACGACACGAAGAATACGGGGATCGTTTGCGAAACCGTCCGACCGATACCCGCCGATCCGACGAGCCACCCTGATTTCTTATCGTTGACCCCAACCATTCGATATCTGCACACCGATAATGACTACTGATAAACCGTCCCGATGAAAACAGCCTTGTTACCAAGCGAATCCGATGTTTTCTCCTGCGGTATATTCAACGGTGATCCAGGTACTTCGACCTTTGAAAACTTTGTACAATTGATTTGTTGCTTCTTGATACATTATCGATCGAATTGTTGCATAATTTTTAAAGGTCATAGGCACATAGCTAAAGATTTTGTAATGGAAACTTCAATAGCAATTTTTATTGTAAACAAGTCACCCTCGATAACATCATCTAATAACTTCATTTAAGATTGCAATGTAAAAGAAAATTTTGATGCTTTTTTTGGCACAGCATAATTATTGAACAACTTATAATTAATAAAATTAATATATTTAAATAAGAATAATAATTAAAATAAAATTTAAATAATAAAAAGATATATTTAAAAAAATAATATAATTAATTAAAAAAGAATTACTTAAGCCCCTAAGTCACCCTCAATAACATCATCTAAAAACTTCATTTAAGATTGTAATGTAAAAGAAAATTTCTATGTTCTCTTTTGGCACAGCATAATTATTGAACTACTTATAATTAATAAAATTAATAAATTTAAATAATAATAATAAATAAAATTAAATTTAAATAATAAGAAATATATTTTAAAAAATAATATAATTAATAAAAAGAATAATTACTTATAATTATTGAACCTTCTAAAAATTCACCTAAAATTATCCAAACTGAATATTGTTAAATCAGAACGATTCAAGCCGTCCACCATATCATGGCGTTCAAAGTTTTAAAGATAAGTCGAGGTAAAAAGATTATACGTTTCTAATAATAAGCGGGACATATTTAGAACCTCTAAAAGCTCTGTTAAAATTTTTAGCAAGTCGCTAATAATCCGTAAGTACCGGCACAACGGTCGACGCGACTCTGTAACGAATTAAATGAAAAATTTTAGTGAAAATGGTTGGTTTAAAGCAATCTTTTTCAGTTCGTTGAACCTTGGTTATAAAAAGGTTATCGATTTTGTAAAAGTTTAAAGGCAAGTAATGTAATGAACAGACCCACCTTGTGCTCCAGCGAAACTATCGGATTATCGGGAAAGTATTGACCCTTTTTGAGGTTACGAGTAAACACAAAAAAGGTTTAAAACTTTCCCCGACGAATCCAATATTTTCCTCCTAACTCCGGCGGGTGGGTTAAGCGAGCTTTACTGTAAGGTTTCTATGTATAATTTTCTAGGAACATTGGATATTTACGATCGTATAGAATAATTCAACTGGCCTAAAATTGTTTGCGATTGTTAATTATAAATGAGACAAATTGCTTCTAAGATCGTGGCCATCTGATTTTAGTTTGGTTGATGGATTTCAATCGAAATTTACGTTAATGTCATCCAATTAAATACTAATTGGAAGGTTGGTTAATATTTCTCATCTAATTAATTAACCAATTGTCCCTGATATTGTGATTTTTACCAAATATTATCGTTTCTAGCGTTCGATGCACACGTAACAGCTTTGTGCTCAGTGAAACAAAAATTTTCTCGTTGGAAAAGCGAGAAATTATCTTAATCGTTTTCGTAAGTGGCAGTACCTATTAAAACTTTTTTATTGCGTCCGAGTGTGTTTCATGCATCACGAATTCTCGCGAGACGTGGCTTTTTAATCCACAACGAAAAAGGTAAAAATTGTATAGCTTGAAAAAAATAGTTTCCTTTATATTTGTTCGTAAAACATTTGAAAATACACTGCGCACGGATGTGGAATTTCTCGCGGGATGTGTTCGACGAACAACATCGGCCCGTAAATATTGATAAACAGAGGCGATTTGTCAAAAATGTACGACCGATAGTATCGAGAAATATCTCGTGTACAGTGTACGATAAAGAACGTCGAATCGCGAGTTGTCTAATCTAAGGTTGCGAAGGGGTTAAGAACCGTGATGTCGTATTTTTAAAAATAAAATATAAATTTGTTTAAAACATGCTTCACTTTCACAGGGATTAAACGTTCCACAGAAACGCTCGCAAGAATATTTTACACTATCTAGAATTAATGGTTCTATCCACTAATTGGTCATCAAACACTCGACGTAATAAAATTTGAATATGTAATAAATTTACTATCTCACTTTACGCGCGATATAACTCGTTACGTTTCATTTTACTTTGCAAATTAGTTCTGACCTAATTACGAATTTATTCTCCCCAAGAAATGCAGTGTCGAATTATCTTAATTTTCGCTCATATAATATTTTATTCATAAATGTCCCAAAAGTCTGACCTGGAAGTGTCTTCGATGTCTGACCTGTAAATGTCCCAGATCTATTCTCGCTTAAGGGGTCGAGAAACTCGAAAGATTACCTAATCCGAATTTCTAACTTCTTTATTCTTCATTATTTTTTATGGGACTTCGATAACCATATTTATAACATTTTTCTAATAATAATCATAACAAATATGGTATAATGCCCATAATATTTACTTGTGTAATGGACAATTAAAGTTTTGGGCGACTCTCCTTCCTTGCGCCCGAAACTTTAATTGTCTATTACACAAGTAAATATCGTCGGAATTATATCACATTTCGTATGATTTTTATCAGAAAAATGCCACAAATATGGCCATCGAAGTTCCACCAAAAAATAATGAAAAATAAAGAAGTTACACATTCGGATTAGCTCGGCTGTCCTTTATGTTCGGCAAAAGTCAAATATGGATAAAATGCTGTATTTTATTTATAATTTGGAGGTCAAAATTATTTAAACTCCATCTGCTATTTTATGTCTGTTCCATTGCATTTTTAACAATAAACCCTGCACAATTCCTAGGGCCTGGAAAATGATGCATTGTTAATATTTTCGGCGGACTGGCAACCCAGATTTTGGCCATTTTGTACGAGCCTCCTATCCCCAACTCCAATTTCTACATCGCGAGATGTTCCGCGTTCAACGTTCCTATTTTCGCAACCAAAATTCCCAGGTGTTAATGTTCGAGTAAATATCCTCGCAACATACAGACTCGGAGCAATGATTCCATCGCCGTCACCGACGAGGACCGGTGTTCGTGGGATCGGTAGCAATGGTTCTGCCAGTTTGTTCGGTCACGAGAGCTCGAGGTTCCTCAAACCTCGCCTCGCATTCCCAGAGCAAATCTTTGGTCCGTATCAGTTTTTGTTTCGCGAATATTCCGCAGTGTGCCTCGGCTTTAATGTACTCTCGTCGTCCGTCCCTCCGCGCCCCCCGTCGGCACACCCCCCGCGTTCGTTTACCCCGTTTCCCATTCTCCTCACCCCGTTCACGTGCATTTCTCGCGAGGCGTGTCGCTCCGGTATCAAGTCTACGCCGCGTTGCACATTTCTGAAGGTGTTCTGAACGCGAACCGTGAATGAGCCACAATGGATCATAATCGCAAAAACCTAAGCAAAAATCGCGAATTCGAACCCCTACAAACTTCACTTAGTTTGGTTACACGCTCTCGAAAGTCCGGTTTACGTTACGTAACGGTTGCTGTTTCCATTTCTTTTAATTACTATCCACATATAGTGAACACTAAATTATCAACTAAGAGTGTATCAACACTAAATGAATTCTATATAAAGGTGAAATAACAAGATCTATTGAACGGTTCATTTTTTACGATATCGCAAAAATTACATTGAATTTATTTAGTTTAAAATAATGCGATGTGTTTCGATAATATCTGATTGACATTAACATAATATAATAAGAGGAACTCGAAATTCCGGATTATTTTCAAAGGCGATTTTGCAACCAAAAATTCTGGAATAATTCACTGTCTTGTGCTCTATTAGATCGAATGTTCATGAATTTTTTCGTAATTTTTTGTTGACCAGAATAGAAGAAATGGAGTATAATTCATTAAACCCTGTAACTACCCTCGCGGTGGAGGTGTCGACTTGAAACTTGTCACACAGTCTGATCAAAAATCAATAATTTTGTTTTTGAGGGTACTTTTCAATATCTTATCTGTTTATGCCTGTCGACTAAAAAATACATTTCTGGTGGAACCTTGATTTTCGATAATTAGTACAATAATTGGTACGAAAATATGGAGAGAAAGCTTGTTTCAGACATTTTCGACGTGGATGTAGCGTTTCGGCCTACAGCGAATGCTGCTTGGCACTTCGGCAAAGTGTTCCGAGACAGCGAGACCCGACCTCGAAGCTTATTGGGAAGAATGAATGGAGGAATCGAAGTGGATTCCTCGTGGAAAAAGCAGGCCGAGTGGCGATCGACTAGCATCCGAGGAGAAGGAGCGGAGAACGTTTTTAATCATCGCGCGAACCCGTCGTTGACTCACTTTCTACCGTGTCAGAGATCGCTAAGATGGCAGCTACAGGCTGGAACCATCCTTCGCCACAAGCGGAAACAGACAATTGAGAGATTCAACGATTTCTTTACTTCTCGACAGTTCATTTCACTGAGAATTAGAATATTTCAGGAAGAATATTATTGTACGATTTAACACACTGTCAGTGACGTTACCCTCCAATCAAATCTGGAAATAAATCTTTGATTAATACCCCAGTTTTAGGAATTAAGCGATTTGCTGAAGTCATATTGATTTATCCAAGTACTTTTATATGCATACGTATAAATATTGTAGTTTCTAAATTAAATTAACTAATATAATAAATGTATAATGAAATTGAGGTAGCAAAACGTGATCGTTTATAACCAGACTGAAATGTATAAAGTGATTGTGTAATATTGATTGACTTGGTATAATAACTGTTGCTATATTTGGTATTTAAATGTCAAACATTAAAGGCAGCTTATTGAAGGAAACGCCGGACGAATAGTCACGAGTATCCGAAGTCTAAACGAACGATCATTCGAACGTCCGATTATAAGTGAATATTTAATCATTAAAATTTCTAACTGCCGAAACTGACGTGATATTAAACTTCCGGTGACAGAAATGATATTGTCCAGATCTCCAAACCTCGGAGATACAAATAAAATGTTCAGGCAACATAACATTCTTCACACGTATCGATTTCCCCAAACAAATTCTGCAGATTCTACTGCGCTAGTAATTTGTATAAAAAAATATATGTTTAATATTATTCAATGATATAACTTCCATTACTTGAAACTACATGTTCCCACGTCTCATATAATCTATCAATTCCTGTTTCCCAGTGACTAGTTACATGTATTTTTTATTTTTTGACAAGTGAACAAAAAATTTGTAAATTTCTTCTTCGAAAATGATAAACAAGATTAATCCGGATGGCTGGGTCCATTTCAACCCGAAGCTACGAACGTTCCATCTAAATTCCAATTTTCTAGATCCAATAAGAGGATCAACGTTGATCTCAAAGAAAAGAGTTCAAAAATATGTGAAAAAAAGAATTGGATCTAGCCGTGGAGGTCATGAACTCGCCGGTGCAGGACATACTGTTTCAGAAGCGGTGAAAAATGCGTTCGAATTAACACGAGCAACTGCTATTTTCCCGAACCGCTCTGCGCGGTAATATGAGATTTATTTTTTTTTAATTAGAGGAGAACCCGGCGGGTTGGAAAAAAATATTAATTTTCTTCATATCCAGCAATCGAAACTCTGCGTAGTATCCGTAATATAGAACGCGCCGCGCGTCAGTTCACCGTTCCCCGTGACCTCCAAACGTGGTATTAACTTTTCCCGGCGCAGTGCGTTCGCCGGCTTCACGATTAACGGTATTGGTAACGGCCCACGAAACAATTTAGACGAGACAACGCGGTCACCTGGCTCGAGCACCATTCCCGTTCTCGAATACGCCGCCAGTCGGATTCGAAACCGTGACTTCGCATCTTTTTTACGAGCGAAATAAATGTTACAAGCGGACGACGGATTTTATGTATTTTTGGCAAAATTAAATATTTATAAACTGAAACAGTGAAAACATTGGAAACATTTGAAAACGTTTTTATATCATTTTCAACCTATTTAATGAATTAAGAAAGAAAATAAATTTCTATTTCACTCCAGTTTATCAAAAATCAGATACAAAATTTTTATTTTGAATCAAGGTTCACTTAATTATGATTGAGAGAATTATTGTTTGTATTTAAAACCGTTTTAGTTGAAACAATAATCACGATCCTGAATTTATGTAATTAAAAACTAACTGCACCAATACTTTTATCTGAATAATTTCGCGTGGTATGTTCTAAATAGACAGCGGCTCTTTGTGCAAAATAAAACTGTTCTATTTTAATTAAAACAGACTGGAGTGAAATATAAATTTATCTTTTTTGTTAGTATGGTTAACAGGTTGAAAATAATGTATTTTTACTCTTTTAAATTACACCTACTCATCGTTGATACGAATGCACAAAATCCTCTGCATAATTACAGACGTTCGAATTTCCGCGAATTTCCCCGAATGGAAAGTCTTAAGGCGTAAAATCTTTCGATAGATAGCCGAAAACGATATGTGGGCGTATTTTCAAATGATACGCCGGGAAAAGGACACGTTAGCCTGCACAAAGAGGAACGCGTCTGTTTGCCATATACAATTTCTTTTTTCTTTCATTTTAATTAATGTTAGCTTCAAAGCGGTGGTTCAGTGTTCGAAATGCCACGATGTCAAAAGAGAAACGTTCAAACAGCCGGTTTTCGCGCAAAAAGAGATACGGCTCCGTGGAAGTTTTAACGAGCGATGATTTAGGGAAATGATTATGAAAACACGGGAGAGGAACGCTCATCCGATCGCGATACAATTTTGCACGGGATATTGTGGCTTCAAAGGGCACACTGACCACGCTTCTCGTCGCTATAGTAATATCAAACCTGATGCGCAAAGAGCTTGATAATGCGAGTTTTTATGGACAACTTTACACGCGAACAAATTCCCTGGTCGACAAAGAGTTCTATCTCTGCGAAAACACCGGCGGATATCAATTTTATGAAAAGTTTCAATGGTATCGAATCGATCGGAATTCGTGTATATGAAAAGTATTGTATTTTCAGCTCTTTGCGAAGACTCTTTCATTATCGATGTCATGGAGCCAAGTTTATCGGCCAGAGAGATTCTGTTTATTTGCAATTTAATAAGTTTGATGGCATGTCACTCGCTTTCAACTCGATGCACAGTGTGTCCACCGAAAGGAATTTTCTAAAATATCTCTGCTTGTTATTGAATGATTATAACTGTTCAATTTAACTGTTAATACCATAGAATTCCTGCCTGAAACGTTTTTCGTAAAAATTCTTTGTTATTCGACGGTTTCATTGTGCACTTTCAGTCTTGAAATTTTTACGCATAGTGTTCTCCGGAAGCTCCACTATTCTGAAATACCTCCACATGATAACTAACATTTCTATCTGAATCAGTTTTCTAAAAAATTCTTTGTCATTCGACGGTTTCAGAGGACCCTGTTAAATCAATATATACTTCATTATTCTTCACAGTCTTAAAATACTTGACGAGTTTCGTTTTATAGAGTAACCGTAACGTATAAAACTTCCAAAACTTGTTAAGTATAGTTGACTGCGGTTTAATACATGTTTCATTTTATTTTACCCCGTTCGGATGATCACGGAAGACAATAAAACCGTATTATTATTATTATTATTATTATTAATTTAATGCTTTAAACTAGATATGGTTTATATAGCATATTCAGCACATGAATCCATTAGCCATCCATTACATAATGACTTAATGCGCCTCTTACCTTAAATTAATTTAACATTAATTTACAATTCAAAAGGTTAATTCAATGCCCTGAGTGGGGGGGTAGGTCGAGATAAAAAAGACTTAAATGAGAACCCCCATTTTTCATTACGGATTTGGATTCTCCAGAAAAAAATACACAAATTTGATTTAGAAGTTTTTGCATTATGATCCACAGATGTTATTGAATAGAATTTTAAAAAATATCAAATACGTCTGTATTTATTTTTCTGAACTGATGTGTACTTTTCGAAATATCCCCAATTTTCTTTTTGATTTTTGTCCATTACATTGCCATATGTGAATCAAAATGTAAAAACAGCTGGGTCAAATCTGTATATTTTTTCTGGAGAATCTAAATCTGCAATGAAAAATAGGGGTTCCCATTTAAGTTTTTTATCTTCCCCGAGTTTGGTATCATTGGATCACCGACTAGTTTTGATCCGATGCACAGTTCTCGAGATATTTGAATATCTTTAGATAAAATGACCACCCTGTATAATACTTTAGTAACATTTTACAAATCAGCGAGTCTGTGGAGAAGCTGGGACGAGTCAGTCCATGACCAGGCGAATAATTTTGTGGACGAAACAATCACGAGATAACGCTTATCACCGGCGAAAACGATAAGATTATTTTTAGTCTAGTAAAAATGGAGGTAGCCTGTGCACGCGATAACACATCTTGTTTGCCTGTTAATACTTTTACGAGGAGCAACAAAAGCCGTTATCGGGCTCACCGGCAAGCGGCGTGCCAGCGAGGAAAAACTTTTAGACGATCGTTCACGAGCGAAAAATTCCGTCGCGACTCCGGCGAAGGTGAACGCGAACGTATAATTGGTTTCGTGAGGAACGCGTGTGTGTGTTCGGGAAAGCAGCGGTTTCCGCGCGGACGTCGCGAGAAGCAAAATCGCCATCCATCAACAGCCCCGAAAGCGAGTTTGTCACCTCCGGATCGAGGAGCAATTAATTCTGCCAACGACTTCGCGGAGCGGACACCGTGGGAGGGGAGGTAAGTAAACCGGTTGTCAAATCCGATTTAGATCGCGACAAGGGCCTAAAACGCCATGGCCATTTCGTTGCCGAAATTTCCGGCTATCGAATACCGACGCGTCATTCTACTTTAGCCGGCATCCATCGCAGCAACAGTTTTCAAAGGAAAACTTAGGAAACGCCGACACCGAGTGAAATATTCGACCACGAAGCACGTTATTTAACGATAGCACCAACGAGTTAGTCAAAGCTGATATTTAATTCCTGCTTTTAAGATTGTGCAACTTTATCA
>CM052339.1:9322208-9353697 GCA_028455595.1 Lasioglossum vierecki | reverse complement strand
CGAATTGGTTGTCGGTCGAATTGGTTGTCGGTCGAATTGGTTGTCGGCCGAATTAGTTGTTGGTCGAATTAGTTGTCGGTCGAATTAGTTGTCGGTCAAAATCGTTGTTGATCAAAGTCATTGTACGTAAAATCGTTGCCGGTGAATAGCGTTGTCGGTTAAAGGCGTTGGCGGTCAAAGTAGTTGTCGGCCAAAGTAGTTGTCGGTCGAATTAGTTGTCGGTCGAATTAGTTGTCGGTCGAATTAGTTGTCGGTCAAAATCGTTGTTGATCAAAATCATTGTACGTAAAATCGTTGTCGGTGAATAGCGTTGTCGGTTAAAGGTGTTGGCGGTCAAAGTAGTTGGCGGTCAAAGTAATTGTTGGTCAAAGTAATTGTCAGCCAAAGTCCGGGAAATTTGTGTCGTTGATTTCCATGGAAACCGCAGAAATTCTACACCTCTGAGACAGTTCACAAATTGACGAAGGATCATAAGATTTAAGCCTTCTTCTTTTTTACCGAATAATCGTGAAGGTTTCTGATAGAGCCTATCTGCTAGATTAGAATTAGACAAGTGGCACATGATTTTTTACTATTCACGGTAACTGTTCTACCAGTCTAAGTGTTAGTAATACTAATTGTTCCGCGAGAATATAATGAACTCACAATTCATGTAATTGGCGTTTCAGAAGTGATAGCACCCGACCACTATTCAACTTTTTCTGTTTCATCGTTTTATCTGACTGTGTCTGATAAGCCGAAAGTGAGATACGAGAATACACGTTGAACAGATATAATATTCTACACTGCATATTTTATGTCGGTTGCATGTTTCTTATAATTTCTGGATTTATTTCATCATTCGCAGCTGCTATCTTATCTGGTAAGTCCAAAAGTGTACGGTACAATCGTGAAAACAGAAATCGAGCGACGTGGCAAATATTTATTAACGTTCAAACGTTAATTTAAATGATATTTTTATATCTCGGATATGATCATATTATATACATGTTTTTTATTTTAAAATGAAATGCATATGGTTCAGCAAGCTATAAATACGCAATGGAAATAAATAAAATTCCATTGACATTAGATTAATACTGTTTTCGGTTTATTTATTGGATGCGATTTATTCAGCGAATGAAAGACACACATTTTCCCTTCATTCCGGATTGCCATTAAACTATGAAAGTAGAAATTTCGCATGCAGACCCGCAGTCTGACAATCGCGCGTTTCGCGAATCTAAAAAGAAACGCAAGTGAAATGAATACACCTGTGAAATTTTTTAAAAGGAAACTACCGAGAATAGTTTTCAAATAAGCCTCTCAAAACGAAGAAAAAACCGATACAAGAAGTTTCATTATATTTTCCGTCGCGTCTCGCTAGCTTTTTAAATTCTAACTTTTAAATTCTTTCCATCGTGATTTAAGCCATTTAAATTCAAAACGGCAGCAATTCCACTGCGAAATTTTTACAGTCCACCCCTACCTCGCAACTGGTGATTACTTTGTTCTGCATTTCAATGCATTCCTCGCACTACCGGATGATTTAAATCATCGACGAAAGGCTTTTTTGAAAATAGACTAAATAAATTGGTGAAACAATATCAAATTTAAATATAAAAGCACAACATATTTTCCTATTTAAAAAAACAACGCTTCGTTGATCCGGTCAGAATAAACCGAGTTATGAGTAGACAACGAATTTGATGCATTTACAACAAAAATGATTAAGTGAAATTCGACACAGGGAAAACATTCGAAGAGTTTAAAACCACTGTTATATTCTCTTTCATCCTATTAAGCATATTAAAAAAGAAAAAAACTTCCATTTCATCCCAGTTCATTGCAAATCAGGTAGAAAATTTTTATATAGCGTAGAGATTCAGCGTCTAATCGTTCGAATTCGCTCGTAAATTTGTAGAACGCAATGTACGCTCGTTTCGTTCGTTTCTAATAAAGTTTCGTTTCACTTTCTTGTTTCTCTGAAAGAGGACATTATTTAAGAAACGCGGCTGGTACGTCGACGAAGTTACAACCAACAAAACTGAGTAATCGTCGCCGAGTAATTCATAGAGGGCTGTAGGACGTCGAACGAGAACAAACGGAGTTTCTCGTCCAGGCCGGCGACAATACTTTCGTCGTTGGTTCCGTCGACGTAATTAATTTCCCTTTCCTCGTCCATCTGTTTTTCTAAGCCTTCGCTCGTTTCTCTTTCCCCGTCCAACTTATTCATTTGGTTATTGTCTTGCAAGACTCTTCCCTTTTTGCGCGACCCTCTCGGATCTCCCGTCTTTCGGGCGTAATTCCTTGTTTCCCCAAGTTTCTCTCGGTCCTCGCTTTGTCAGCACGCGATACCTCTGCTCCTCCGTATTACTCGGTCCCGCGTTGTCGCTTTTCTTTTTGCGACATTCCACTCGTATTCGCCTCTCGCGGGTACCTACACAGCAGGCATCGTCCCGGTCGCTGTCCTCCTCCTCCGAGCCCTCCAGTATCGCACCGTTTCCCTTCCACGCTTTTTCCGTTCGTTTCTCGCCAGGTTTTCCCGTGCGTCTCCACACTCGTTTCCCTTCCTCACCTCTCTTACGTTGATCATCGTCCTACTTTCTTCGCTCGCGAGCCGTGTCACAGCGCAAGCCAGCGGATTCGAGCAGCGCGATACGTTTCTTTTTGCGAGAAACCGCCGCAACTCGAGGGCGGTTCGAAATCTCGAAAATCTGGCTGAAACCTAAAAATATATAAAAAATCTTTTGTGAAAAATCACGCTTATATCAGAATGCACTGAAAAGGAGAAAATAATATTTTTAGATATTAGTGACTATAAATAAAAGCGTGGAGCGCTAAACTATATTAACGTAATCTTTGTGGGCGCTCCACTATAGTCACCAATATCTAAAAATATTATTTTATACTTTTTGGTGAATTCTAATATAAGCGTGGTTTTTAAAAAGTCTTTTATTTTTAATTTTTTAGTCTTTATATGATGGTTCTTGTCACACCCCACCGCCCGACATAATCCAAACCAAGCCAGCAAGTAAACTGAGCTCCTTCGGTGCGAAGTGGGCCAGTGGAGTAGGGAGCGCGCGGAGTGGGGATCGCTGCGCGCGATGACGTACTACCGAACGTCGTGCGATGAGGTGCGAAGGGGAATATTTAAAAATATTGTTTAAATCCTAAACGCACAATTTTTTTTAAACATAAATTAGTGGCGTCCTCCAGAAATAAGCAAGCAGTCGATTTTTCAACGGGAATTATGCTAGTTCAGAGTTGTTCCAATTCAATTACTAGGTATTTTAATCAGATGTGTAATTGAAATACAATATAATTAAAGGTGTGACGTAGACACGTCACGAGCAGCTAGTAAATTTATAAATAATAAATTCCTTCTGTTTGGAACCTTCACATGGATTTTTCGATCTCTTCTTGCCTATTACTTCATTTTTCATAATTCAATTACAAGGTATTTTATAATTGTACTCGATTGCAATTACGAATTACATTGTAATTTAATTGAATGAAGATCTGAATTATAAATGTGCTAGTTAAAATTCTCGACCCATCGGGTACTCGAAATTTTCGAAAAGCATCGCCAGCCTCTCGGCAAGGGTTTTCCATTTTAGTAATACCCTTTACCATCATCGTGTGCCTTGGAACACTGTCGGGGACGTCTATTGAGGACCACCTTACATCAACATTTCGTAATCGTCTTTAGAACCGAGACCGCCCTTTGTGAAATTCCGAGTAGGGATGCGGCGAGATAACACGGCTAGTAAACAGGGAGCCGGCGAGCCACCTCAATTGCCAAATTGGAAATCTCTTGCTACGCTAACACCGTTCATTCGACGTCTCGTGTTTTATTAATCAGCAGCAGGCTTTGTCGTCATCTTAATCGCTTTCTACCAATCACGGCGAGAACCGGATAAACTGTTTGCACGGGGTGTTATTGGGTAACTTTTTGAGGGAATGTAAGCGAAGAATGTAGAGTTCTTACGTGGGAGGTGTTGCTTTTAGAAAAAGCAATTTCAGAGTTCTACTACTAGGTTGGAGGATATATTTAACATTATTTAATGATAGAACGTCTATTGTTTGTAACAACTTATTGACATCTTTCAAATAACCTGTCTAATTACTGTTTTCCAATCACTCACTACGAAAATTTATTTCTGATTTACAAGAAAAGTTACTTGTTCATTGTTGCAAGTTGTTACAAATAATGGAGATTATTAAATATTTCGTTTTCCCGATCAAAATATCAAAACAAAGCAATTTTGCAATTTATAAAATTTTTCTCACGAGAAATTTTGCGTCTGAAAAATACTGAATGTTTTACTGAGTGTTTCATAAGATCAATCATAACTATCAAATAATTTTTCACTGTACTTGCTATGTACGATATATATTGACGAAATAGCCAATCAGACACCGTGATCGAAAGTTCTTGGAGATTATATCATTGAATAATAATTAAACATATATTTTTGTAAATTGGTTAGAATGTTTTTTTTAAAATACGACAGAACTTTCCCGCCCACCTAATGCATATGTGTAGGTATATTTTCGTACTGTATTTTTGACTTTTGCTTAGGAACATGATATTACTTCCGTGGTGGCGAGAAACCAGTTTGACTAGGTCCAAATAAGTCCCGATCTGTTCACAGGCGTCACCACGCCCTCGCAGGTCCCAAATTTGGCCACAGCCACCTTTATTGGTCGAATTCGATCACGAACAAGGCCCGAGTTCCCCTGATCTTGCAACACTGTCTAGAAAAGACGTTGGTTTGAAAACACTAAGGTAGTTGACAGTGAAATTAACTTAAGTAATAGGATATTATCAGAAACGATTCATATTATTAAACAACCGAGTGTAAATCTTCGGTACGAAACACCTATGATCCATGACTATTATACAACATTACTGAACCAGTAATGTTCTATGATGAATCACTTTCTAACGTTAATTTATTCTATAAATAGTCAACTATTCAATATCAGAAACAATAGTTTCTTTTTGACTTGGTCAATTGTTTGGCTGTTTTGTTTCGCTTCAACATTATATCCTCTGATATAGATTTTGGATGTTTCGGTTTCACTATTTGAATCAATCGCCAAATATTGATTTGGTTAGGTTAGATCTATTGACCACTAAACGATTTTGTTTCTCGCACCTCTCCGTCAGTACCTCAGTAACCTTATAACGACATGTGTCTTAATATCAGATTTTTATATTAAAGATTTTGTTATAAAGCAAGTGAGTGATAAAATGTGGAATCTTGACGAAGTATTATAATCTGATTTTTAAATAATCGTTTCTATCATAATTCCAGACGCAGTTTTTATACTTTCTTGAAAATGATCCACATAAGGATCGAAACGTCGAAAGCTTAAAAGTATTTGCAAAAGTGCTTTATTTTAGTTCAATTGATCGAACCGTTGCGCCGAAATCACCAATATTTTACTGTCTAGATTGTCTAAAAAACCCGAATAGGTTTCACTATGTCCACAGGCATCTACCCAGCCTTAGAATCCAGCCACGGCGAACATTTGCACAAATCAATAGACTGAACTGTGATTTACGATGGTATTTCCAGCAACAGTTTATCTTGAAATAAACGAGAAAAGTTAATACTTCGACAGTGGACCGTATTGCTTAGTTTCATTCATAGCTTTGTTCACCAATTCATTTCAACGCATCCTTTAAAGCAGGTACCACTATTAGACAGATTAGCTTTTCTGTAAATCTTAATTAAACACGTAAAAATTCACATCAAAATGGATTCGAACAACGCTATCCAAGTGTTAACATTGAACCTACCTAACTCCAAAAATGGCTACTAAACGTTACCATATAAACATGATACAATCGAATCTATTTGAATTTTCATTATAACGTGTGCTTAAATCGTGTACAAACAATCAAAAGTAATTGCAAGATACGAAATCTGTAAATGACAAATATATTTCACCGAGTTAACATTTCTTAGTCTTGTAACTATAACAAAACTTTCACGCCAAATAAAAACGATGTAGGGTTTCCTGTGCGGGAAACGTGTATCTGTAGAAAAAACTTCAAATTACCAATCAAACCTCAATGCTAAAATTTATTTGCTGGCAGCGCACAGATCGATTTAAAATTTCACGGCGGAACGCACTGATTTCACTTTATTCCGGGTTCAATTGAAACGTTTATTGCAGAAAATTTCGATTATCGGCGTGCTCATTCACCGTCGATATTCTTCCTCTCTCTCTCCCTCTTTCTCCTGTCACTATTTTCTCTTTTTTTCGTAGTGTACAGCCTAGAATCTTTTGACACGTACAATGGCGCACGCCCAGATAAACTCGGCGAGCCCATCCAATTACAATGCTCGTAACTTTGTAGTTTTCTTTTTCGTCGAGCGAATTAATTCACGGCCGGCGTTCATTGAACACAATAACCCGGCCAGAAAATGGAAAACCCGCGTTCCGTTCTTTTTCCTTCTTTTTTTTCTCCGTTCCGCGGGTCAATGGAACGCTTTAAATGGATATGGCGAGGCGTAAATGCACGCAATAACACGGTCCATGGCTAAACAGAGGGAAGTACCAAGGAACGTGACTTCCAGGAGCGTGAACCTGTAATTTATTCGACGAGCCAGCCACCGAGCGTGAGAAAAATTTCTTGCTATACATTCGTTGGTACAGAAAAATTGGAACTTCTTAATTCGGGGTAATTAAAAACACACGGCGACGTTAATCACGACAACACAGATAAATTCTCATCGCGTACAACGTCTCCACACTAAACTTACCAAGCTCTAAAAGTGACTGGGAAACGTGTTGTCCTGTCAAACTAATAATTACATGATTGTAATTACGAAGGAAATTTATACTAATCGTTTGCCACGAAAGCTGCTTCACAACTCCATTAATTTGAATACAAAAAATGTGAAAGTTTTAGTGTTTGATCGCTCGATGGTACGCCAGCAACTTTTAATCGACTGCTGGTTCCGACAAATGTTTATTATTCGCCGTGAAACTCGTTGGAAAGTAAATTATGCTTTTATTTCGCGACCATCGATTAACAGAGGAAATTCTCGATATGTAAAAATGCTCGTATAAATTTTTATTCGCGATTAATAGGATGGAAGCCGTGTATAAAATATTGGGAGAATATCGTGTCTTTCCAAATAGTCCGTTTTAGAATCGAGATATTATTATTCGATGAGAAAACGATTTATGGTCTGCGGAAACGCGGCTTTAAAATGGCTTAGCTGAATTGTGTGGCCATTTTGTGCGCGCACATGTATGTAACAGTTCGTTGAGTGTATAGAGACTCGAATAACATAGATGTAATAGCGTAATTTTGTCTATTTACATTAAATTCGCCATTTAGTAACATCGATTTAGTCTTCATTTTATTATAAACATTATTAGCGCGACTATTTTTCTGGTCAAATGACAAACCGTGGCGAGCGTAGCTTTTCCAATTTCACAGTACAGCAATTTTAAAGTTCGTTCGTCCGTAAAAAATCACGATTTTTTGACAAAATACACGAATCGCCAAGCCGTGGCTTTTCTAAAACGCATGACACAGAAATTTCACGTTTTATCAACCTCTAGATGTCATCTGAACACCAGTGAACGATCGCGTATCTCAATTTTGACAAAAGTTGGACGTATTGCCTGTCAACGGTCGAAAAGAAAGCACGGACGAATTGTTACAATACCTAGTGACGCGTAAGTTCATTAATAATAACGCGTTTACGGCGAAATTAAACAAACAAACTTTCAAATAGCAGAATAATTCCTGTTCCTTGCAATCGACGTCCAGATTCGTTATTTTGCATAAAGATTAGCAGTGTAACAACTACTGTTAACTACAAATTCATTTCATCCCCTAATAGTTTTGTTCTAAGCCAATTTCTTCATAATTGCAGAAAAATCCGCAGTCTACTAATAAGATTGGTAAATATTTCGAGCAATGTGCTTTTGCGATTACTTCAAAATGAATTCATTAAAAGGGGTAGAATGACTAGTAACATTTTGTACAATATGCACCCTTATGAAAGGATATTAACAAACAAAACTGATCAGACAGAATATATTGGAAAATGCGAAATGTTATCTCACGTAAATGGAGAAGAAAGAACACCCAATGGCTTCCTAATCCCATTCACAATTTGTTCAAACGAGCAAATTGATTCCGCAACATGACGCCATTATGCACTATAATTATCGGTATTATACATGGTACAAGGGGTGCACTCCGAGAACGATAAATCCGTTCATAAATTCGCACGATGTATCCTATCGGTCAATCGATCTTTCTGATACATCTACACATTTATCTATCCATCTATGCGTCAATTTACCTCTAGACCCAGCCGGCTATCCATCTTCCGATCAATCGAAAAATCTCCGACGGTGTTTACCGAACACGCGAAGAACACTTCCCGGAGCGTATACCTACACGTCACTTACGTAGAAACACGCGTGACCTCCTTCGCGGCTTTAACAAGAAGAAACGCGGCCACGGATCGTCGTGTCGCTATTATACGCGTTTTTCGGTTTCTAAATTGCGAGACGGATCGCTCAGGGATATATTTGTTTGACTGTTTCCGTGTAAACCGGAGCACGTCCCCAATATCGGTTTCGTGTTCGTATAATATCCAAATAATAACTAAATCGGTTTTCCAATATCAGAAACGTGTCCAAGAGCAAGCATTTCTACCAGGAAACATGGAAGTTTAAATTTGTATAACGTCGCGAAATAAATGATCAATCTTGTTGCAAAATTGACGAAGAAATATTGGCAACAGGTCAAAGAATGTCCAAACTGTGGCACACGATTATATTTAAATGTTTTAGCGGATTCGTGTCGCTTCCGGAGAAACGGAGTTAATTATTAATAAATAATAATAAAATCAAGAAACAGTATCTACCACGACGTTACGAAACCTAGAATACTAAAAAACTGAATGTACTCGAGTGTAGAATTTATAAACGATTGTAAGATAAATTGTGATAGAGAAATCGTTAATGTTAACTGCTTGCTGTAGGTACGATTTTCCACTGTGAACCATGTGTGGACCAATGTGTTGGTCAGTAATGCTGTTTGACTTTCTGTTCAAGTCAATGCATGGTCCGAATACAGTAGAACCTCCATTATCCAATAGCCATTATTCGAATACTCCATTGTCGGGACCTTCCACCACTCGGACATTCTATCATACGTATAGTGTATTATCTCTAATCGTAACGACACGAGCAACGTGGATGCAAATTGCAATACACACATTTACCGGTCACGTTAAATTCTTTGTAAGTTCAGTGTTAAACAACAGTTTCGTTTAGGAGAATAATAGAAACAATGAGATTGTTTTCTAAGGAAGATCGTTATCTGTGAGAAACGATTAATATTCTATTACATTTAATTTACAGTAGTTTATTTTCGACTGATCCGAGTAAGAATTAAAGTGGCACATAATGAAAACAAATGATTGGACCAGAGATACAAATGCTCGATCGCGTTGTTATGATTAGGAGCAAAATTGAGCGAATGAGATCGTTACCTATGAAGAGAATTAACTGTGTGCCAATTAATACAGTATCATGTTTAGTTTAGCTTGCCAAACGATTCAAATTCTAATCGCATTTAATTGACTAGTAAAAATATTTTATTATTCCCTGATCCGTGTTGTAATTAAAGTGGCACATTTAGCAGCAGTACCTTTTAGGATGTTTCTTTTTAGGATTGCATTAATTTAGTAAGAATTATGACAATTTTCTAAGATGATAATTATCTGTGTATTTAGTTAGACAGTCCCAAAAGTTTAGCTCGAAAAACGATTAAAATTCTGATCACATTTAATTAACAAGTAAGAGTATTTCTTCCTCCTAATCCGTGTTGTAATTAAAGGGCACAATTGGCAGCAGTCCCTTTAAATTCTTGGTAGTTCAGTATGAAACACCTAGATTTAGGAGGAAAATTGAGCCAATGACATAATTTTCTATGATAATTATCTGTGTATTCAGTAAGGCAGCCTTAAAAGTTTAGCTTGAAAAACGATTAAAATTCTCATCACTTTTAATTGACAAGTAAAAGTATTTTATTCTTCTAATATTTAAATTGTTGGTTGTTCAGTATGAAACAGTTACATTTAGGAGGAAAATTGAGCCAATGACATAATTTTCTATGATGATAATTATCCGTGTATTGAGTAAGACAGTCCCAAAAGTTTAGCTTAAGAAACGATCAATAGTCTGATCACATTAATTAGTATTTTAGTTTTGATTGATCCGAGTTCTAATTAAAGTGTCCCATAATGAGATCGGAGGTATTGGCAAGGTCCTGAGGTGCTCGATCGCGGTGTCACAGGGGCCGATAGTTCAGGGAATAATACTGAATGTCTGCGAGCACATTCGTTACATGCGCGGCGCGACGGCACAGGGACGAAGGCTCGGGCTGAATTTGCGGGCTGGCTCGCAGGAATCTCGGCCGAGCTCCGACTTCGGCCGCACGCTATCGTAACGCGTCTACATTCCGACTTCATGCATATAAATTATGTGATTTGTGGGAGATCCGGCCTTTTGAAACTTTAAAAGTCCACGGAACAAGAGCACCGGTGCGCGTCGCGCCGACTGCGTTCCCCACGGACGCAATCCTCCGGGAGAGAATATCGAGGTCGATCGCATCGAATCGAGAACCGAAAACCCTGGCCACGAACCGACCTCCTAGATTTTTGCTCTTCCACGAATTCTTGTGCGTGCAACCCACTCAATTTCGTCGCCGCATACTGCTCCGATATCAGAATTTATCAGCTGGGATCTATCAAGCAATTTATGTATTGGTTTCGGTTAGTTTTGTGGAACTATTTGGCAACGAAAACTTTTGATAGTATTTTAGAAATGTTTTGGACTACATTTTATCCAACATGATCTTTGCTAATAAGTTCTTTGAGTGAATTCCACAATGAAAAAAAAAGATACGAAACAGACAGTGTTCTATAGCGTTTCACTTCGCAGCGTGACGGATCAGACTCATTCACTGCCCAGCTATTGTGTACGCGATGCGTCTAAAGAAGTTTTACTTCAACAATTCCGAGTTCTTCAGCCGTAGGAACGTAATGACCATGTTTATTTACGCAGAACATTTTCTAAGCCCATTTTAAATAACTTAAATTGATGTTTTCGGCGCAAAGATTCGATCTTATGTTAATAACTAAGCAATTTTGCAAATAACTAAGTAAGTTTACTCCTTCGAACCTTTAGTTTTTTGTTTCTCTTTCATTTTTTTATGGTTGTTTGACACGGAGGTTAACTTGAACTATATAATTTATAGTGTTTTAATTTTTTCAGATACAATTATATATATAAAAAGTTATAGTTATATGCAAAATTGCTTAGTTATTAACACAGGATCGAGATGAAGGAAACACCCATTCTAAATGCTGTACTTTCACCATTTGAATTAGTTGAAAACAGTCCACCACTCTTAGATTCTTACAATGTCTTCATTTCGTATTTCATCTATTAATTTTTGCTATGAATGCATAAAATCCGCAGTCTATTTGTAAATTTAAACGGTGACGGTCTTTCCAAATGTCTCAACTAGATTTGCAGTCACTCATTTACAGTCCATAGAAAGACCTCAAAACTGATTTCATATTTTTTATTTCTTTGCAGAAAAACTGTCGAACTGCTAAAACGGCGGACCACCGTGCGGCTGCTGCGGCGCCATAACGAAAAACATCTCACCGCCTGGTGAAACTTGCACGTTTCTTTTCGCGGAGGACATGGCCCCGGAATTTCGCCCGCTCGTTGCTAACGAAGTTACCGACGCAGCGCAACGATGCGACCCCGAACTCGCGTCCGCGAACTTCCGCGAAACTTTTATTTCCACGGATATAACATTTCCCCGGTAATAAGTTCCCTCTCTGCGGACCGAAGTTATGGTCACCCGCAAAAATATTCGTCACGCCCCTTTTCTTTCGTCTTGCCAGGAACAAAATGCTCGTTTCTTAAAAGGAATGAACAGGTCGCAGCTACACGAATTCCTGATAACTAAACAAAATCCACCAGCAGTGTGCAACATGTCTTACTAGAATGTCCCAGATTCTCTTCGCAACGTACCAGTTTTGACATCAAAGATGACCTCAAGACAAATCTACGAGAAGACAACATTAGAAACGTCCTCCTCTTTTTTAAATCCATTGATTTATATAAACGACTATAAATTCAATTTTGTATAAAACACTTCTGATTGTAAATTATGTGGTCACTAATAACCTAGCTGTTAATGTGACCACATTGAAATAAACGATAAATAAATAAAATGAATAGTAATAAAATGTTCGTTTTCGTTCGAAAGTGAATCTTTGTCGGCGACATTGCGTTCGTAAGAAATTTCTGGTCGTCAGGTAGTTTGACATTCAACTCGCAATTAATGAATTATAAAATTGTACTCGTGAAAGATGATGTAGAGGAAACAAATTCTTTCTTTCTTCTTTCAGAGTTGTACTTTTGAGAAATTTTTGGACTTAAAAAGCTGAAATTTTGTGGACAGAGGTTTCCTTTACGATATGTACAAGGAATAAGAAAGAATATTTAGAAATTCAACCCCTACGGGGGTGAAAAGAGGTTGAAAAATGCTCTTTAATATAATTCATCAAACACCTATTTCGGCATTTTAAGAAACCCGACCCCTAAGTGGGTGAAGAGGGGTTGCAACTTTCATATGAGAAATATATTGTTCGTGGTGTGATTTACATCATACTTGACCCTAATGCTTATTGATACATCATAGGGGTGAATGGGGGGTTAAAATGTATTATGGAGAATCAATATCAATTTTCGAGGGGATTAAACAGTTTCCTGTGCGAGCGAAGCCGCGGCGAAAAGCTGGTAGAAAATAATGACGACTTTAAAAGAATTGAAGAACATCGTTATATTTCTTTAAATTTATTAAAAGTATTAAAAAATCATTTTATTTCCAACTCAGTATTTTGTAATGAAGTATCACGAATTTTTATTTTGCATAGAAATCCGCAGTCTACTCGTAACGTCTCCAAACTACTGAAGAGACAAATAAATAATTACTTTGTCCGTATACAATAAATATAAATTTTGTCCTGGTTTAGGAAAGCATGAATTATCATTGGCTCATGATGAAGGCTTCGAACAAAGTCTAATAAATATGCGCATATTATTAATTTTCTTTAAACCGAGATGTGCACTTCAATTTTGGTTTTGTTAATGTTATATCATTGGGGAACATGAGGCGTATACAATAAATAATTACTTTGTCCCAATGTTCTGGAATTCATGCACAGGAACTACTCATAATTTTTATTTTGCATAAAGATCGGGTTGTGTCTGAGCTACCAAAGCAAACAACCACTAAAAAAGTGGAATTTCGTCGGATATTGTTATTGTTCGACCTACTTTCGCAATAATAATCATATCTAGATATCAATGGAGCCCCGTAGAAACGTGTCGGTACCGTCGGCTCGTGTAACGACGCTTCGAACTAATCCCAGCCCCGGCTGCTTAACGCATGGAAATTAATAATGAGACAGAATGGAAATCCTGGAGCGATAAGCCCCGGATCTACATAACTCGGCATGGGGATAATAGAGCGACGCGTACCGGCGCGGCACAGGGCGTCGCGGCGCCCGGTGCGAATTGAACGAACGATCGAGAAACAAACATGGGACTGGTTCATTTAATCCGAAACGAACGGCGTCCGACTAACTGGAAAATTTCTGCGTTACCTACCAGCGACGCGGAATCGTCGCGGAATTAATTGCCAATCTGCGAAGGGACCGCCATATTGCCGGAAGACGCACGTCCCGTTAACGATCACCATCAATCCTTCGTATTCTGTGTTCTTCAGGAAGAACCCTGCACTAATCTAAATATGGAAAATCTATCCCGGTAAAATCAGTTGGATTTTTCATATGTTGTAGCCTATTTTCATACTTTTTTAAAGTCTGAGATCCTTCGACAGTAGTCGCAATTTTGATCGTGAACCAACAAAGTCCCCTCTAACAAATCATTTATATCTAAATAAAATGCAAAACTGTAAAAACATTGAAAGCATATAGAAATATTATTGTATCAGTCCAGCTGATTAAAATTATTGGAAAAAGAGAACTTCGGATTTTATGCATTTATGGTAGAAATGAATACATGCAATTTGAAGCAGGAGACAAATTAATTATTAATTATTAATAATTATTACGGATTTGTATGCAAAATAAAAATTGCTTGAATTGGTTACAATGTAGATATAGGAACCGAACTAAAATTTCTTTTAATAATTTTGATAAGCTAGGACTAATACAAGAAAACCCTTAAATTATTTTAATTTGTCTCCTGCTTAAATTGCATGTATTCATTTTTACCATAAATGCATAAAATCCGAAGTTCTCTTTTTCCAATAATTTTAATCAGCTGGAATTGATACAATAATATTTCTAGATGCTTTCAATGTTTTACAGTTTTGCATTTTATTTAGATATAAATGATTTGGTTAGAGGGCGACTTTGTTAATTCACGATTAAAATTGTGACTACTGTCGACGGATCTCAGACTTTCAAAAAGTATGAAAATTATTTGATAATCTTAGAGGTCGGTAGAGATCATTTTCGTTCAGTGTCATTACTATACTTCTGTCCTTTCTACTTTTATCGAAAATCCGACGGTGAAAGTAAATTACTAAGTAAACAGATTGTAATTAGATTGTCTATACTGTTCCAACTAATCATTTATGTCTGTATTAAAATATTTGTGTATCTCTAATAACCACATTCTATTTTGTATATGATGTATTTCATTTTTTTTTAAGTTATATTGAAATAAATCTCATATGAGATTTTCTATTAAAAGGAAAAAAAATGCAACTGTCATTTATTTCGACGTCGTTAGAGGAGCTAAAGATGGCATTAGACAAATAATAACGGTACGCAAGCCATTGCTCGTCGCTCCTTGAATCTCCGCAGGCAGTTACGGTGGTATCGCGAGGCGAACTTCCCGGGCCGACGAAAATTTTCGTATTCCCGTCACGTTGCAGTTGCTATACGTACGTATACCTGCCGCATACCGTTCGATTTACTACGGTGCCGGTGTTGTCCCGCGGATATCGATAGTAACGGAAACGCAAATAGACCGATTTGTTCTGTTTATCGCGGAGAAACCGACGTAACCCGTGAAATTTGAAAAATCTATCGGGGCCACGCGTGCAGGATAATGCCATCGAATGGAACCAAGAGCCGTATAACTTTGTCATTGCTGTGTGAACGCGCACGTTAAACGATGACACACCTATTTCAAATTAATCTTCGTTCAATTTCACACGAATTTTCACCCTCTCAACGGTGGTTGTAAAATCCTAGATATTTTACGATAATCACCCATAAACAGATCATTCCAGGATTTCATATAAATCGTACGTGCAACTGCAGAAAAGTTATTTATTACCGACGTTACGTAGCAAAGCTATTTTAGTCGTTTATTGTACTCCAACGTTTAACGGTTCATCACATTAATTTCGTAACGTATAATATAATCAGAGTTGGGCAAAAAATTAATCGCCGATTAACGACTAAATTTCTACTTCAATCGTCAATAGTAATTAATCTCCTAGTTTAGTCGTTAATTGCGATTAACGATTATTAATCATCTATCGGATAATTGTTTAATGATTAACTTTCAATTCTCCATCCGCTCTCTGTTTCCCTCTTTCTCCATATTACAATTTGTGGATAGATAGATAGATAGATAGATAGATCGCCGACTTTTTGTCGATTTCTTTCTTAAATCGTACACATTAATCAATTATTCATAATTAAAATTGTAATCGATTATTGCCCACCTATGAATATAATTAATAGACTGCGGATCTTTATGCATTTATAAGAAAATTGAGTAGATGAAATTCAAAATTGTTTATGTTAATGTAAATAATTTAGTTATATACTAGTCAACCTAGTTTCAGCAGTCGAGTATTACCGGACAGAGAATCTTTTGTGGAAGAAGATACATGGTTTGAGAACAGATGCCACGAGACACAGATGCCTCTGTTGCGAGTGACCTAAATTTTTACCAGAACCGGTTCTCGTCGAAATATCAATTTCCTTGTTTACAGTTGCGTACAGTGTGCCTTTAACATGAAAGATAACCATGTATTATTTTAAACTTACTGACTAAGAAAGTTTCTACAGAAACAAAGGAATTTCTGATCACCACTATTTGTTGCAAGGGGTAAAAACAATTTGTATTCTGCATAAAGTTGCGCAGCCTGCTAATCAAGTTTGAAAAGTCTTCATAATAAGGATATAATAAAAACATAATAAAAAAGTGTATATAATATTTCAAACTCGCTGACAAATTATTTAAACAAATGAGTTTCTGATCACCGCTATGTATTGCAACCGGTAAAAACAATTTGCATTCTACATAAAGGTGCGCAGCCTTCTACTCAAGTTTGAAAACTCGATTCGCGAGCAGATGTTCATATAATATTTCATACTCACTGACTAATTATTGAAACAAATGAATTTCTGATCACCGCTATGTGTTGCTACCGGTAAAAACAATTTATATTATGTACAAAGGTGCGCAGCCTGCTACTCAAGTTTGAAAAGTCTTCATAATAAGAATATAATAAAAACATAATAAAAAATTTTATATAATATTTCAAACTCGTTGAGAAATTATTTAAACAAATGAATTTCTGATCACCGCTATGTGTTGCAACCGGTAAAAACAATTTTTATTCTGGACAAAGGTGCGCAGTCTGTTGGTCACGTTGAAAAAATCGAAAAATCGTTGTTCCCGTGCAAGTTGCAGGATCCGGATCGTTATCGGAGGCCTGGCGGTGCTCGGTGCATCGAGGGCCGAATACGGGCGAAGTTAAAACCGATACGAAAAGTAAGTGGAATGTCCATCGGTAACAGTTAACTTTCTAATATCGAGGAGGATCGATATTACTTGTATTCGAAAGTGAAACGTGGATGTACGCGAGAATGGTCGCGAAACCTGGATCTCACGAACGTTTAAGCGGCAAATGGGCCGAGCTTAATAGCGGCTCGTTTCCATCGGGCACTGGTACTCGGTTAAACGCGCGTAGTTTCGACAGGAAAGCTCGAAAGCACGGGTGCACGTAACGCGAGCTTCAGCCAGTTTGAATGCCGGAGATAACTAAACTGGTAGCCGGCTCGTCCGCGGACGAGTTCGGGGTTAAGGGAAACACCGTCGGGGCTGCGGTATTCTCGGGGGATTGTTCGCCGAAAGGTTTCACCGCATTACATATTACGAGCCTGCATAATTCACGATCGTGGAAAGCGAACGACTTCGCGACTAATTAGCAGCTGCACGGATCTTCCGGGAGTTCGAGCTACCGAAACCATCGAAACATCGGGAAGACAACCGCAGCTTCTGTCTTTCCTCTACCATAATCTATCGATCCCAGTGAGCACGGCACATACAGTGGCCAACAGGGCATGAAACAGGTCAGGAAATAATTGTTTGACACGTTCCCTAGCCACGTTACACTGTCTCTGACGTCTACCATCTCGTATTCACCGTGAAACTAGACGAACTTACTTCACGCGCGCTCTTGTTCAACCTCTAAATTGATGGCGACGAGGTAATTCAAGTTCAAGCGGCGTACAGCGGATGTTTCTGCGAAATAAAAATGTTCTATGCTAATTACAACAAACTGGAATTAAATACAAATTCAATTCCTTTCGTAATATGTTTAATAGGTCGAACATAATACAACTTCTAATGATTTTCACTGTCTTAATCCGCTGTCTAGTTATCGATGCGGATTCTTATGCATTTATAAGGAAATTGACTAGGTGAAATATAAAACAGCAAATGATTAGAAAAATCTTAATATTGTTATAATATTTGTTATATAGTTACGTAATTGTTATCGTTAAATTAAATATTCAACATTTACGATCGATGATTGTGATTATTTTAGAATATTTTCAATGTGAAAAATCTATTAAGGGATGAAATGCATGTTTATTCAATGCAGGCAAAACATTTTTATTTTGCATTCTAGTTCCTTTCTAGTAAGATTTATTCCAGTTATCACATATCACAAACTTTATTGTAACTCACTCATTCAGTAAATTGTGCCCGTCTTGGAAATTATATTGTATTTACAATTTTATTTGTCTTTAAAAAAATGTAATTCAATAAAATGGTCATATAATTGTGTTTATTAAAAATTGAAATTGAGTCATGTCGAATCTCCTTGCTTTCTGAAAACAGCGATGAAGATAAGAAAAAGGGATGGTTTGGAATATTTGTAGAAGAGCCCTCGGAAATAAAAGTTGGAAAGCCCTTGCGTGAAAAATTTCGTTAGAAAACTAACAAGTAAGTGTCTCTTAGGAGTCAGAATATCTGCGAGGGTCGGCGATGATTCTAGTACGGATTCGCAAATGATAGTTCTTTGCGGGGTTAGCCAGCGCTCCCGAGCGTTCTGTTCGCTGCTGAATATCTGGAGTAACGATTTCTGGAAAACTTTCACGGTGCCGTCGGGCAAGCCTTTTACGTCATCGTTTATTTAAGCAAAATTCGCGTGACATACTTGCATAGTGAAAATATTCAGGAGCTGGAATCGAGTTCAAAAGGACGTCCTTTCATTTACATTCGAGTTGAATAAAAATTTCGTAACAGCGAGTACCACGGTATCCGAATGAAAGGAACCGTTAATTACGTTCCTGTCTAATTAATTATCTTTTCCAATGTGACTAACCAAAAATTTGTAAGTCGAGGAACACCAAAACTCGTTTAAATTTAAGCTACCAGGAGCCAAATTTCGCATTTCCTTTAATAACTTGATCGAATTTTGAATAACATATGGATACTTTTTAATTGTTTTAATTTTATTACTGTTTCAGCTTGCGCGCATACTTATTCTTGTAATTACCTCATTTTACTCATTCAATTAAGACATTTAAAACATGTAGATTCATAAAAAATACATTTCTATTGTTAACAAATAATTATTAAGCTTAAAGAGTCTCATATCTGATCTAAAAGATAATCTTGCAATCACAGCCAAAACGATGTGTACAAAAATATAGAGTAATCAGTTCCTCATTTAAAAACGGAATTGCACGAAGAGCAATAAAAGGAAGGTGACAAATATTTGATAGGACGTCTACTTTAATTGACCCACGTTCCAATTCTAGATATTTGCACCTTCTTCTCGTCACGATTCGAGAACAGTGGTTAGATATTCATGGAAATTAATTTTGCAATATAGACGGCGCGCTATTGCGATTTGCGTTATCTGCGAAGGGATGCGCGATATCAATGGTCGAGCATCGCTTGGCCCTCCCCGAAAATCGTATTAATTAAACTCACGACCCGCCAATAGAATCTCAATGGGTACTGCAATCTTAATGCTGCTCGCCAGTGAAGTACGATATGAACTTCATCGAGGACGATCGTGCTACGCGTTAACAGGCTAATCATTAATTTCACAGCAATATTCTAACAGAATCTGTTGAATTCTGAAACAGAAAATGTTTAAAAGAGTTCTATTTCTTCTGATGTATGTACTTCAAATTCTTCAGATTTCAATAGTCTTGAAATATGTTACTCATATAAGTAACTTTATAAGTAACTTTTATAGAAAAGATGGTACTTCGATTTTGATGAAATTTTAATATGTCATAGATTTCGACATTTTGAACAACTTTTTCATTTTCCAATATAGGTGGGTCGCTTTTAGTTTTCGAAATATTTGCAAAAGACTATCGCTAACCGCGGAGCGAGCAGGAATACGAAAAATTCAATACAGTATTCGCCATAGTTTTTTTCAAATATCTCAAAAACTAAAAGCGACCCCCCTTTATTGGAAAAGGAAAAAGTTGTTCAGTATGTGTTGCTGCATAACATATTAAAATTTCATCAAAATCGGAGTACGCAGACCTTTTCTATATAATAATGATTTATTTGCGTTCTTCATATTTTGTAATATGCGATTTTGGATTATTCTGGTTCGACTTGTTGAAACGTAAAGACGTGTTTGATCTCAGACGAAGATTGAAAATTAAAATTAAATGTTAAATTATTTGTATCTGCGGGCGTGTCATTTTATTGATTTAAATCCTACATTACCAAATAGATTCATAAAATTCAGTTCTTTAAAGGAAAATATTATTCCGTTCTTCTACGGTTGTTTTCGATTGTCCGCCAGAACAGTGCCAGTAAAACGTGGCAACAGCTTGAACAGCTCTCAGCAGAAAAAAAATGTTTACTCCGCCGACAGTATCGACCAATTATTTAACCACGGAGCATGAAATTAGAGTATCACTACCCTCGGAGTTATTACATCGCGTCGAATTCAAGCTAATTGGATCCTGTATATATTTCGAAACTAATTACCATTTTGTTTTCAATAACCGACACGATTAAAAAATATATGTTCCTGGTGCTTCGTACACGATCGTATTTGAATCCGCAGCCACTGGAATTTATTGCGATTAAAATGTTCAATTGGACTGATTGAAATCGACTTCTGCAGGGACACAAAGCTGCGGTTTCTCGGTACGAGCGTCTGATATTGAAATTTCGATTCGTTGAAAAAACATCGGATTTCTGGCTAAATGAGGGACAGTAATTGGAATTCGTGTAATAACGGAAATGAACGAAAATGTGCAATTTATTTAGAAATACATTTGCACCATTGTGCTTTGATAATTGGATGTCTAATTTATTTCAGTTGTCTCGTTATTTCAGTAAATCAACGAATGCATAATTTGCTATTTATTAAAGAAAATATGAAATGTGAAAATAAAATGAATATGTTTCAATTTCAAATAGTTTTGTGTCGAGTTAACCCTCACCCATATCTCATTTCACGAACCGAATCTGTCCCTCGATGTCAAATTGACACAGTGATAAAAAGAAATCGATAAAATAACAAGTCAACCAGTTCGATGTTTCTTTCATTCAAATTGATGAGTTAACATTTACATCTTAGGTTTTTGCGGTTATATGTTTTCATTAAAGAAATTAAAGCCACCAAGTTGCGGACTTTACTTACAAATGAGGGTTAAAGTTATGAAAGTAAATATGATTAACAAAGGTTTGGAATTAATTGAAGACGTGTTGCGAGACGGTTTGGAATCGCGTAATATTAGCTTCGCAACCAGAAGTAGCTGGTTATTCGAGTTTGTAATGTCGAACGGTTCTTCGTACTCTCCGTAGGAATTTCAACCGTGTTCGGTACACGTCCAATTCCCTCTGACATCCGGTACGGGGAGTTTCAGGCATCGACGTTATCGATAACGAATGAGAAGCTTGGCCCACACCGCAAACTCCATTACTATGGTTAGCCTCTCTAAAATTAACTGCTGAAATTAGCGATCCAAATAGATCTGCATTCCCGCGGGGTACCGCACAAATTTCAAAGCTCGCGCTCCCATTCAAGAATCACCTGGAATCGATATAGTCCTTAGCCATTTTCCTGCACGCCCCACAATCTCCGCCATGATGGCTTTTTCATATTCCGCTGTTCATTAACGCGATCATTTATATTCGAGATCCTTCTATCGTCGATAAAGACACGCCCGATAAAGACCAGCGAATCGACTGTGTAATCGACTTTCTTTCTCGTACAAATCGATTTGAAAATTCAACTTTGCCTCCCGAGAAATCGGAATGTGATCTAAGATATTTGTTCAAGGCAAAGTCATTCAAATTTTCACGCGAATTTTCAACTTTTCTGAATGTACAGTATTTTATCCATATCAGTCCCCGGGTCTGCCGAGGGACATTTATACGACAGGGACAGTATTCTTTGACTTTTGCCGAACATAGAGAAGGACCTATACATAGCTAATCCAAATTTCCAACTTCCTTCTTTTTAATTATTTTTATGGGACTTCGATGACCGTATTTGTTGAATTTTTCTGATAAAAATCATACGAAATATAATATAATTACGATGATATTTACTTGTGTAATAGACAATTAAAGTTTCGGGCGCAAGGAAAGAGAGTCGCCGGCGACTCTTTCTTTCCCATACGTTATCTTTAATTGTCCATTACACAAGTAAATATCATTGGAATTATATCATATTTGGTATGATTTTTATTAGAAAAATGTCACAAATATGGACATCGAAGTCCCATAAAAAAATAAAGAAAAATAAAGAAGTTGGAATAGATCTGGGACATTTACAGATCAGACTTGTGGGACATTCATGGATAAAAGACTCACGATGGGGTGTCTTTTATTCTGAACACAAACGTCAGTGAAATATCAAATGATGCCATTAATCTTGCAGCTATTCGCAAATTTGCATTGCTCTTTTTAGACGCAACACAAATTTCCCAAGTCACACCACGTGGAGGTTGCTGCAACTAGTGACTCTAATACTATACAATTCACGAAAAAACCATGAGACTTTCTATTCTAGTGCGAGGAGTCCAACTTTCGAATTGAAGAAGGATTAAGGAAGAACAATTTTAAATATATTTCGAATGGAAGCTTTTAATACGTTCCCGATGGAATTTCCAAACTGTCTTTACGGGAAATTAAAGGTCGAAAAGGGGACTTTACGCGACATGCGTTATTCTAAAAAAGGATTTTTCGAATGGATTTTCAAAGCCCATAGATGCACCACGATATGTAACTGTCCTGTGTTTCCAGTGACAAAAGTGCAACCACTGAAAGGACATTTGTGTCACTCCGATTTCGATGAATTCCTGCAGTTTGAAAAGGATGTTTGCGAAGCCCCGCGTCTCATGTCGCCACGGGAAAAATAATATTGCAAACTGTAATGTCAAGAACAACGGCCAGTTGTTACCAAAGGTCATCCGAGAAAAGAAACACAGAAGATTTTCTCCAACCCCGGAAATACGATTTCCCGTTGGAACGCGTGGCCGCTGGCGCTTTTATGCACCGATAAGATTGTTTTGACTCGCTGAATTAACCGGGCTGACATCCAAACTATGCTTGAAACCGGCAAACTCTCTCCTTTGATAGTATTTTTCATGACAGTGCTTGGCGGATGATATCGGCAGGCGGACAGAAAACATGCGTCACGATCCATTCGCGTTTAATACGTGATTTTATGTTTTCATAAACCGAGCACGGTGAACTTAACAATAACTGGATTACGACTGGCAAAGTAAAAGGGACCAAAAAACGTTACCTGCAACCGTGTACACGTTGCTCCCATCAATGTTGAAGTTACCGAACAGCTTCAAACATTAACAATAATTTCGTTACACATTTATGACAAAAATTAGTAAGTGTAATTTAAAATAATGTACACATTAGAAGAATGTATTATTTTCAACCCACCAAACCATATCAAAGAAAGACATTAAATATTTCTATTCCACTTGAGTTTGTTGCAGTTCAGGTAGAAAATGTTTGTTTTGTATGAAGATTCAATGTAAAATTTAAAATCTTCCTTTGTTGACAGATTAAGGAAAAAAGTTCAATTTCTCCATTAACTTTCAGAAAACAGTGTGCGACAAATGCACTAGCACTGTCTTTACAGTTACCTGTAAAAGAAGATAACAGGATCGTTTGACGTCTATTTGCCAGCACCGGTGTTGAATAGGAACGATAGTCCGCGAGTTTGTCGAGGAAAAAAAGGAATTGGCAACGTGTGCTGGCATTATTGATATTCCACGAGAGTCCTGCATTCTGTCACAGAAATATTCACTATGAAAACACCGAAGAATAGGCAAGAAAAAGATGAATAAGAAGGTTTCTTGATGCCGGAGTCAGAATCGCGAGAGGTCTATCGTATTTTGCCGCTTCGATCGTTCTGACGCATTCAGGGAAACCTGTGCGAATGTTCCGGGACATGGTTGGGAACATGGTCACGTCCTGCCAGACAATACAGCCTTCCTGAATAGATCTTCCCCTGTGTCAACAATTCTTCCCGCCTGTGCTTCCCGTGAAAGATGCGCGTGGAAATGCGTTATGCTCGCGAGAGACCCTTTAATTCGCGCGCTAATTGCTTCGCGATAGAAATCAACCGACGCTTTCGCTTGTATAGACGTTAAACCATTAGACAGATAACGTCACTTTAATAACTGTAAACCGCGACGAAAACTGTCCTGCTTAAGAACAATCACTTCACTTCGACTTTCTCTCCGCTCTTCGTCGCGACAATTTCTATTTAATTGATGCCATCGCGGAGAAAACTGTGATATTCAAACAATTTCTGGACACGTTCAGCCACATGATAATGTGTCAGCAATCGGAGTGTGAATGCAGCAATTTATTTATAAGAAGTTAGCTTCAATCATTTTTTCGAATAATAATCATCCTCTCATCATTTATTCCTGAATTTTAAGGCAATCAATTATTTGAGAAATTTCTCTAATTCAAGAACAGATATAATTTATTAAGACTCTAGATTTTATGCATTTATAACAAAAATGAGTAGATGCAATTTAAAACAGTGGACAGATTTAAAAGACTTGAAGACTATTATTATAAAACTTCAAGAATATATTATTTTCGTTAAATTAAAATTAATAATGGAAAATATAAATTGATATGTAGCTCCTGTGCCTTGAAATTGATGCACAAATTTTTTATTTTCCATAGAAATTGGGTACCAGTAGTTTGTCAAATTATTTCCAGCCTTAATTATCTTTCGTCAATGTATTTTTAATAATCATGGATATGTTTCGAACTGTTACAATTTGTTCTCGAACTAGACAATTTACTCAACGAATGCATTACATTAATATGTAAATGATGTAAAATATATTTCATCAAAATTCAGGAGCGAATGATTATCCTTTGTCCACTGTATTTTCACGGGAGTAATATAATATTATCGTTGAACACAAGGCAGTCGATGTAAAATGTTACGTGGCCACTTTGACGGAGTTCGTTCAACTTTCTTCGGCAGTCGGTGTTCCTGAGTATAAATAGGTTATTGAACCCATCAAGAGATTCAGAAAATCACGGCCGGGCCCCACAAAAAGAGCGCTGTAACTATAGCCTCTATCCTCCGAATTAATTACACTGATCAAAGGGCATTCCTCCTAGCGGAGGTATAATCTCCCGTACCGGTGTGAGTTCTTTTTCACCACGCTTATATAAGCTTGCCGAGTTGTTGTCGTTATTGTCGTCGTCGAGCTAGAAACTTAAAATTTTCAACATAGCTCAGAACTGGATGACAATTCGATATTTAAAAAGAATTTTTTAAAAAGACTGTGCGTTTAAGATTCAAACAATATTTTTAAATATTCTTAGTACGTCATCGTCTGCAGATATCCCCACTCCACTGACCCACTTCGCACCGAAGGAGCTCAGTTTACTTACTGGGTTGGTTTGGATTAAGTTAAGCGGAGGAGTGGGGGCGACAAGGACCGGCGTTTCTGCTCGGTAAGCGGGCCTTACTAAATGTGCTCGGTAGTAAAAACTAAAAAGTAGAAAATAAAGAAATATATAAAAAAGACTTTTTAAAAACCATGCTTAAAAAAGTTCGAAAAAGGAGAAAATAATATTTTAGCCACGAATACGCTCCACGATTTTATTTACAGTCACTAATATCTAAAAATATTATTTTCTCCTTTCTGGTGCGTTCTAATGTAAGCGTGGTTTTTAAAAAGTTTTTTTTAAATATATTTTTTCCTTCTCTATCGTCGAGAAACACTTCGCAGGGATAATCACGCAGAAACGTTGAAGCGGTGCGAGAAGATTCGCGGTTTAAATAGGCAATGTGTGAAGAGCGCTCTTCGTCGGAAAAAAGTGGGCTCAAGAGCGTGAAATTAATACGGGAACGTTGAATGCGAGTGGAACGAGAGTGCTCCAGTTCTCGAAAAGCGATCGATCAATTAGCCGAATCCGCGATCAAGTAAAACCGGATGCCGTGCTATTGTTCGATGCCGATGGCTCGTTAATTTTAACGAATTAATCATATTTAATTATTCGTTGGTTGCACTACAGTTCGATCGAGTCACTTGAATTCGCATTAAATTTTCATTCGGCACAGCAGCGCTTCTCATTAATGTTTGCAACGGGAGATTCCCGCGGATACACCACATTGCTCTGTAAGTGGATCTTTGTGCAAAATAAAAATTTTCGAAATTAATTCTGTTCATCATCGTCAACGCTAATGTTTTACAAAAATCTGAAAAGATTCTAGGATACACATTCAAGTCTCTACTTTTCAACGCCGAGCCTACCACCACCGGTTCCAGATTATTTATTTCACAATTATTGAAATTGTAAAGATGCTTTCGTGATAAATAATTGAATAAATATATTTGATGAATCTCCTCCTGTCCCATTGAAAGGATTCAAAAGTAAGATTTTCACCTAGACATAAACTACCCAGTCTGTCTACGAACGGTTAAATAAAACTGGATATTTTTTTCTTCAAATAAATTTGTCTCGTTTATGTTATAAATGCATTAAATGCGTAGTCCAAAGAGTCTAAGGTTACTATAGAATTTTGATTTTAATCGTCACCGTCGGGTCTAGAGAAGCTCTTTGAAAGCTCTATCGTTGAATATTATGCAATAATTACTTACTCGAATGCACTCTTTGATACATCCCCGTTTAATCTTCAATAGATAAGTCGTCGCGTTAGGAATTTCTTTGAGTTTTTTGCTCGATCGATCAGCTTCGAGATGTGAACTTTCTCGTCGTCCTGTGTTATAACCTTAAACTCTGCTGAAATACGAACTCTATAGTTAATTTTAGTACATCAGGAGTGATCAGCTCAATACTCAAATTACACGAGTTTCTTCGATTAAATTAAATTGAAATTGAATTAAGACATTTCGAAAGATTACTAATAAATTCGATTTCATTAATTATGACTTGTTCGTCTCGCAAATCTACGTACATAGTTTACTACTTCAAAATCAAGTTAGAAAAGTTTATAACAAGGTAAACGTTCCTCTGTACTTTATAAATTTAGAAACGCTTTAAATTTCAGGTTGCATGACCTTTTTTGCTCTTATTTTTTTTTTTATTTGAACTGGCAAGGTTTGTACAAGAATCTGTCGGACACTCTGTATATTAAATCCACAGTCTGTCTACTTGTTTATTCAGAACGGTGTTACCTGTTCACGATTTACGAGATTAAAAAATGAAGAATGTGACCTAACCTTGAAAAGTAGTTTGTAGCAGAGATAACGGTTTATGCACGTGGACGGGAAACCACCCATAGGTCGATGACTTCAATATCTCACATGCAAAATAAGGCATCAATAACTTTGGACGTCTCTAAAATAAATTGTTATAAATTTTTCATAAAACTGTGTTAACTCCGTGCGTGAAAAAAGCATCCCAGAGTTTATTTGACTATAGAAAAGGTATTTTTTCTCTCTTTTCGATTTCATTTTCGCCCGAGTTTTATTTAAACAAGCTCGGCTCGAGATATCCACCACCGAAACAATATTTGGACACGGGCTTATTCTTTATTGCCTCGGATACGTTCGGAAACTTCGTGTTTTATTTAATCGCCATAATATCTGAAAATCCTGCCAGAGCTCTTCGTGTCTTTCTGTATGCGTGACTCGCGTGACGGCCACTCTTCGTGATCTGCGAACAATCGCGAATAACCAACCGGGAACCCCACGAGACAAAATTCCTGCCAATGAATCGGTGAAATTTCGAGCGTGACTAAAGGCTACCGAACACGTCGAAACACGTCGCTGTTACATGCATCGATACATGCATGCAAGAATCAGAGACACGTCTCACAAGAGAATCGAAGTTTCAATTACTAATCTTTATGAAACTAGAGACAGAAATAAAGAAGTATCCACCGCTTTTCATAAAAATATTTAATAATAATATACTATAGCCTTATTAAACTGATACATATAGCCTTATTAAAACAAAATTTTTATTTGAACTTCGTGCGGTTCATCACGGAAGCGTCTTTACAATTTTAATAATTTTGAAATGAAAAATCTGGATCGGTGGTAGGAATATATTTATATCTATTAGTACATTGATGAGAGCAAATGTTACTATTTGCTCATTCAACTTCTCGACTGTCCATAGAGATGAAATTAATTATTGTGAGAACTAAAACACATTGGTAACACATTGGTCAGAGAAGAAATAAAGATGACAAATGTGATTAAGAAGATATTGAAAAATTCGTGCAAAGCAACTTTAAAAACTGAGCTGCATGGCTGAGAGGTTAAGTGTCGATCGTAACATAGAAACGCGAGTGCATCATCGATTTCGGGAACGGTCGTTCGAGGACATTCAGCTTCGGCATTCGATCACGATCTTTCGACATCGCATCCGCGGCGTGTGTAGAAAGTTATCCACAGGTCAACTTTCACCGTCCGAGAACGTCTTCGGTGAACGAAGATACACTTCGTCGTAAACTTTGAAGTATAAATTTATGGTGATTGCGAGGTCGTCTATGGTAAAATCGAATTATGTACATTGAATCGCTTCCGGAAGGTAGACGTCGGGTGGTAGGAACTCGAAGAAAATATATAATTTATCTAGTACCTTAACTATAATGGTATATGATAAATTCGTAGAAAATTATGGGATGCCACATGGAGGACCATTTGAGAAGCCTGAAAGAGGAATTGCTCAGACCACCAATTATGAAACGTCGAAAATATCATTTACTGTTTACGTTCACGTCAATTGTAAAATTTATCGCGGTGCGCCACAAACATCAACTTTGTTTAAACATACGACCGAAAAATAAAAAGAAAAGCTAATATTAATACGGCAGAAAATATATTATTGTTAGTGTGATAGCCAAAGAATATTATATTTTAAAGAGACAGTAAAATAATATTATTTAGATCGAGTTTAAAGTACTTCAAGGTTCTTTCGGATTTTTAAAACTGCATTAAGTACATTTTTCAATAACAATAATATATTAGATCGTTTCGTGCCTACGTGAGATCCGAGAATTGTCGAAGAAAGAATTCTCAGGTACTTGCAAATGCTTCTAGATATTTGAAGGAACAATTTATTCGATATACGGAAGTTACACTTAAAAGGCGAAAACGTGAATACAGCAGTTGGCCAGCTGGAATTCGCACAGTCGCGAGAACTGCAATATCGAGAGATGCACTTATTCCCTTTCGCCGTGTCGTTCTTCAAAAATTTTGTGACCGTTCCACACGCGTGATTCCATTCAGGGAAAAGTGCCACTCGTGATACCGGGTTCAACGAAACCGCCCCTGTATCGAAATTGTATCTTCACACGTCCGTAGACTGATTCGTACCTCCTCGTACAAAGCATTTTTACAAATTCATCCGAAAAATATAGTTTCACGATTACGCGGTCATTCTATTTAGGAATTACTTTCTTCAATTTATATTCAACGCAAGAATTTAAGTATTGATTAAGAATAGATTGTCAGTGAAACATTGATATAATGTAATTCATTATATCTCCTGGCAAAATTAAACTCATAAAGCTGACAAGGGAAAATAATCCAAATATAAGAGGGACTTTTATAAAATTTATAGTTTGTTGGAAAAATATATTTGGGGGTGAGAACCTTATCTCTGCTAAGAAAAGTTTTTTAAAATTTGTAATTTGTTATTCGTGTAAACATTATTTTAAAAATTCATCTCTCCTTGCAATATTTCCCATTAATTGTCCACCGACATTTACGTAACCCAAACATAACACACTGATTTTTATAAAATTTGTACAGGATATAGTTTGTTGAAAAATATATTTGAGGTGAGAACCCTATCTTTGCTAAGACAATGCTTTTTTTTAAATTTGTAAGTTATTGTTCGTTTAAACATTATTTTTAAAAAATTCATCTCTCCTTGCAATATTTCCCATTAATTGTCCACCGACATTTACGTAACTTTGTGTTAGTAACCAAGCTGAAAATCGATTCCAATAACCGAAAAAATATCGAACTCGCTTTTTGTAGTTCCGGTGCGAATCTTCCTGGAATCACGCGACAAAGAGAAGCCCTCTGCTAATTATTTCAACTACGATTTCGCCTGCTGCAACTTCAATTAACATGGTGCATCGAATTGATACAACTTTCTTTGCTGGAGACGTGAGATCGCGGTCGCCACGCGTGACGCCGCGTTGAAAGAATAAAATCACACGTACGCAGCGTCGGCGGTCCGAAACGCGGCGAATAGGAAAAAAATATAGAGGAATAAAAAAGAGAGGCGGTAGTGAAAAAAAAATTGTCGCTGAATCTAGATCTGACTCAAACGCGCGTGGCGCGGGGGCTCGCGCATCAAAAATCACACTCGAGAGAAACGCGAGCGAAAGCATAGTGTCTGAATGTCCCAGGGAGCCTGGTGTCGGATTAATTAGTATCTGGGATGCCCGGCCTCGTCACCGGGATTCTCGTTAACAAAATGCAAACGCACCAGCGCCGATCGTCGGGGATCAATGTAATTAGATGATGCTCCGCTATCCGGCTGGGCTCGCGGTTCTCCGACTCTCTTTCCTCTTTGAGCCCGGTTTCCAACCCCCAGTCCTCATCCCCGCGCGCACCCCTACTGGCCCTATCAGCTGGCGCGAGTATCCAGCTCGCTGATACTCGATACTCAATGGAAAAAACTGTGCGACGCGAAAAACGGAATGAAAGCGAAGCGAGGGGCGGATGGAACGCTCCACCTGGAACGTCAAGTGGTCGCATCGCTGCGGTTTTTCAGGAATGAAAATTCTCGCTCCGGCTAAACCTCCGCCTGCCATTTATTTCTTTTTTCCCACCTCTCTCTCTCTTGCACGCGAGCGCGTGCGCTCTTCCGGTCTTTCTTTTTGCCGATCGTTTTTGGCCTCGTTTAGCCCCGCGTTTCGACGTTTTCAACGATGTCAATCCTTCGAGCAGAATGACGGACAGCTCGCAATTATCAGGGCCCTATAAACCGACCGGGAAGCACGCTTTCAAAATCCGATCCCGAGCGGAATATTATTTCGGCCCGGTGTTTTGTCCCGCGTGTTCCCGCGACGACGATCTCCCGCGTCGCGGCGCAAATATTTACGCGCGAAATGAAATGCAAATTTTCATTGAGCCTGCCCGCTGTTCCCGACCCGAGACTCCCGTTACTTACAAAAACCGCGGGCCACCGGTTTTACGCCCTTTGCGCCCGGTGATTTCGGACTGATGTCAAGCTATTTCGCTGATGCCAGCGCTCGATCCCCTGAAGATGGATGAGCTCTGCTGTATTACGATCCTGAATCTGTTTATTTTTTCCGATATCTTCCGTCTGTGATCGCCACACGAAATTTCATGGGGAAATACAGAGTTTTAACAAGCAAGATTGATTGAGATATTTAATTGCAATCTGGAGTGGCTAATGTTAAGTCAACTGTGGCTGCGGATTTTTATGCATTTTTCAAATACCAAAATACTTCATATTAACCATAAGAAATTTTCTAATTGTTATATTGAGAATGTTCGCCATCTTGATTTTTCTAAAACACGCCGTGAAAAGAATTTGCGTATGAATCCCTAGTCTAGTTATCATTGAAGTAAGTACAAATTAATTTACATAAGTAAAGTTATTATAGCGAGTATGCATGAATATCCTTCTTGTT
>CM052339.1:9293251-9313320 GCA_028455595.1 Lasioglossum vierecki | reverse complement strand
CCGGGTATCTCATGAATGCACTGCGGATTTTTATGCAAAATAAAAATCGTTTGCATCTATAGGAAAAAACAGACGATATATTACGATCACTTATTTTCTTGAACGATTTTAATAAATTTGAATTAATACATCAACGTTCTTTTAATTTCATTATTGTTTTAAATTGCACAAAATCATTTACGACTTATGTGTTATAAGATACCCAGGTACCCGGGTAAACAAAAATTACTCGGGTACCTGGGCACTCAGGTAAATAGCATTACCCGGGTATTCGTGTAATAAAAAATTACCCGATTACCCGGGTATCTCATGAATGCACTGCGGATTTTTATGCAAAATAAAAATCGTTTGCATCTATAGGAAAAAACAGACGATATATTACGATCACTTATTTTCTTGAACAATTTTAATAAATTTAAATTAATATATCAACGTTCTTTTAATTTCATTATTGTTTTAAATTGCACAAAATCATTTATGACTTATGTCTTATGAGATACCCGGGTAAAAGTCCGAGTTCTAGTGTGTATGCTACCACAAGACGATCTATCGGAATGCTGTATAAGGTAGTTTACCTGATAACCCGCGAAAATCTCCTCGTGGCGACATGAGAAATATTTTTCTTACAGTCGACAAGATGTCGATCTTCGCTCGTGTAAATATTTAAAAGCAAGTATTCCAAAGAAACCGAGGCTCTCGTTGCCACGTTATCACTTCTCTCGAACCAATCCACATAGACTACTAACTGGTCCTAATATCGACGGAACTGCGTGGCTCGATAATTAACGTAATTGGAAACGTAATTTCCACGAGCACTCGAAACGCGGACGTGCATCTTATACACACAGGAAACAGAAATCCCTGGTGGTCATTGACTCTTAATCCTTCTTCAATTTCATTTACAACATACCGATTTCTCCCATAAATGCATAAAATTTGCAGAGCGATTTTTTCATTTGAAAGTGCATTGATTCGATTTGCGTTCAGCTGTGAATATATTGTTTTAAATTTAAATAACTGATAAAATTGTAAATTCATTTTCGAAATGAAAGCTGCACAGACGTATCCAATGAAAATGAAAACATTTATTTGATATTATTCGAGAATAATAATTTTCGCTGCCAAAGGGCTGACATTCAATCGCAAAGTGTTCGAATCACGACGTGCAGATGTATTTATAAAAAAGATAAATGTAGGCCATCGCTTTCAGACTAATCCTATTGTTTTTCCCGGTGTCCGCAAGACCGTTCTCTGTTTCGTTGTCTCTGTCTGAAATTCGATCGAACCTAAAACCATGGGGCTCCCGATCAATTGACAAGCCCGGGATAATTAATCCTGCGCCAGGCAGTCGCGACCGGAAATATAAACGTTTATAATTTACAATAAATATTCGTGCTAGATATGGAACGATAACGAGTAACCGAAATGTATTCGGACGCGACACCCGCTCTATCCCATTCTGATTTTGCGATATCGAGGAATATATCGAACCTAGTAATTAAACCATTGGCCGATCGCTGCACGGAAACGCAATTTCCATGGCGAGCGTCGCTTCGAATGCGTCTACGTGTACATGCACAGGCTGCTTCATAATATATGGAGCTCCGAGGGATCGAATCGACACTTGGAAATTATAAAAAATGCTCATGCGAACGGACGGTCGCGACACGTGAATACGAACGTATGAATAACTATGTACGGTGTCCATAAATATTTCGCGAAAAAACCGTCACGAGTCAACCATTTTCAATTATCATTTCGTCCCACCGGGGGTCTGATACACGAATTCATTATAAAGAATTTGCAATGATACGATTAATCAATTTTTAAAGTAGAAATCTTTAATTTGTGACCGGTAATTCAAGTAAATATTCCGTTTTGTCGAACGTAACGAATTAACAGAAGGTTCGATCCGAAAGTAAAAAACAAAGCAATTTTGTAATTTATAAAATTTTTCCCAACGTTTTGATTTAAGTATGGATCATCTTCAAGAGAAATTTTGCGTATGAAAACTACTGAATGTTTATAGATTGTAAGATTGCAAACTAATTTTTTTTAAATTCCGATAACAAACTAATTTCTGGTAATTAAGTTAATTGAAAATTTTCTTCGGTTTCGAAATGTAACTGTATTATAGAGCAAATATTTTTTCGAGTCGATTGCAAGAAACAGAAGAAGTTTAAGAATTTTAGTAAGTTGAAACTAATATGTCAAAGTGATCCGAAACGTTTTTACCGTTTCGTATACCGTCTACTCAATTTAACCATAAATGGGATATACATTTCTCGTTTAACTACAGTTTGTAAATAAAATGGAATATCGGTAAAGTGATCTGTCAGCTACACCGTAAATATTTGTTACGGAAGTGGGATTCGCGTGATATGGAACGGCCTGTAACACAGGCGTATATTTCTCTTCATATTGTGGATCGATGGGATCGTGTAGAACAAAGAAGAGAGAAGACAAGGAGGTCAAATAAAGCGAACCGACGAGATCCCGGAATTGTGCGGTTATCGTTATAGTTTCAGTAGCCGTCGCTGCGGGAAATGGTACCGCCATAACCGCGTTCCTCTAAGATGCTTCATTGCGAACTTTCCCTTTCAACTATGCGCGGAATGTAGCAACTAATTCATTTCTGGCTAATATTTCACTCGGTAGCTTTAACCCGGTAATTCAAATTCTGATTTAAATGCTAATTTTATAATTGGACGTTTAATTTTCAATTGCAGAAAAAAATACAGTATTTTATCCATTTAAGTCCCCAGCGCGGGTCTGCCGGGGGACATTTATGCGGCAGGGACAATATTCTTTGACTTTTGCCGAACGTAGAGAATAAACATAGCTAATCCAAATTTCCAACTTCTTTATTTTTCATTATTTTTTATGGGACTTCGATAACCATGTTTTTGGCATTTTTCTAATTAAAGTCATACCAAATATGATATAATTCCGATCATATTTACTTGTGTAATATACAATTAAAGTTTCAGGTTGCGAGGAAGGATAGCGTATGGGAATGAGACCTTCCTTGCGCCCGAAAATAAAGAAGTTGGAAATTCGTATGAGACGGGCTCATCGATATAACTGAGCTGCATGGTGTCATATTTTTTGAGATGACTTTTGAGACATTTATGGATAAAATACTGTAGCATTTCGGGTAGTAGAATTTAAAACTTACGTCGACATCCCGACACGTAGCTCCAATTTTTCCATGTTGAAAGATGACAAAATTCTTCTAGTTGCTTGGATAGTTCGAGTTTGCAATGTTTCTGAATATTATAAAAAATGTTATTATTTTGTAATTCATCTACTCGTTTCTGTCATAATAGCATAATATTCGCAGTACGATTATTATAGTATATTACAATTATTATTTATACTTTTTGTAGCAATCAATCTTTCCAACCTGTTTCTACGTAACAGACCCAAACTTTTGCAAGGAATATCGCGAGATTAAGAATGGTCCAACTGGCACTTTCAATTGGAACAGACATTATACTGTACAATGCGTATGGCCACTATGTTTGCGCGACTATAGGTTATTGGCTATAGGTTCATTAACTGTAGGACGTACATGAAACAAGGCTGCGGTTATACAGGAACTTGCGAGATTAAGGATTAATGGACGGTCCTCTAGTGGTTTCAGATTGAGCCACCGAGCGATTTACAACACACGATCAATTTTCTGTTATAACACGCTGACTACTATTTCGAGATCAAATTCGAATCTCCATTATCAAATGCGAAATGTACCCTAACGTTTCTGTTATTGATAGACAGCGGATATGATGCGTTTATGACAAAAATGAGTGGATGTAATATCAAACAGTAAAAACATTAGAACAATTTAAAAATACTGTTACATTATTTTCAATATATTAAACACATTAATACGATCAATTTTCTGTTTTAACACGCTGCTACTATTTCGAGATCAAATTTGAACCCCCATTATCAAATGCGAAATGTACCCTAACGTTTCTGTTATTGATAGACAGCGGATATGATGCGTTTATGACAAAAATGAGTGGATGTAATATCAAACAGTAAAAACATTAGAACAATTTAAAAATACTGTTACATTATTTTCAATATATTAAACACATTAATACGATCAATTTTCTGTTTTAACACGCTGCTACTATTTCGAGATCAAATTCGAACCCCCATTATCAAATGCGAAATATACCCTAACGTTTCAGTTATTGATAGACAGCGGATATGATGCGTTTATGACAAAAATGAGTGGATGTAATTTCAAACAGTAAAAACATTAGAACAATTTAAAAATATTGTTACATTATTTTCAATATATTAAACACATTAAGAAGAAAACGGTACTCACCACGTAACGGTCAATATATTACGTTGCACACTTTATACACTTCCTGCGCTTCGATAACAAATGATTTGGTTGTCACGGTCACTCGTGGAAAACTTGTGTCTATTTACTTTCACTGTCGTTATCTCAATGACACCGCGGTAGAAGTCTTGGGTCCGCGAGGGTCACAGGAACGGCGGGGTGGTGAGGTAACTACCCTAGCGAATTTTTCATTGGTGGACCGAACACAGTCCCCGACGATCGGCGATTACTGCCGAATTGGGACCGGAGTGGTAGGGAGGGGAGGCGATTGGGCTATCGCCTAGTAACTAGGGATCAAGTAACCCCTCGTTGATTAAATATGGCGGGTGAAGTAAATTTTCAAGCCAATTATAGTACGCTTGCTTATTGAAATTTTCGAACGTTCGAAAGCTCGAGTTAAATTCGATCGCGCTTATAATATGAGTATTTGAGTTTAACATAAACGCGAGAGAATATAAACTAAAGTATATAAAACTATTGCTGTATATAGTTTCTATCGTAAATACTATTTCCGCTGTTTATATTAAGCACTCAATTAATCCAGCAATACATGCGTGACTGAAAAAGAAAATAAATATGGTACAATAAGTAATATACAACAATTCTTAACCCTTCGCTGCATGATGTTTTAAATTACAATAGAAAAATAGAAGGAAGGTCAGTATTCGTATTTTATTTAAGAGAAAAATATTTTAGAAAATTCAAACAACATTCTCCGAAAAATAAAGATAATTTCGAATAGTAAGAAAACACATTGTTAGTTTACTATATACCAAATTTGTTAACTGTATCAGATTATTATTTACAGATTTTTATTATTATAAATATAATATAAAATAACAATATAAAAAGTAAATAATATAAAAAAAATATAAAATAATTTACAGATTATTATTATACACTGTGCAGCGAAAGGGTTAAATGTATCGGTGAAAATCTTGTTGTCTTATATTTCGACCGTATTTCATATTCGTATCTACACGTAATACCTGGAAGTGCGGAGTCGAGCAATAAACGCGGTGAATCGGGGCCAGAAGAAAATTGCGATCGATCATTGGAGGGCACGAAGGATTCAGGGAAACAGCGCAATTATCGTTATAGTTCCTGCGGTCAAGTCAGAAGGAGATTGGGGAGGGGGAAAGGGGTTTCGAGGATGCACGAAGGGGGTAAAGGGAGGATCATAACGACGCACGCTGGAACTATTAACGGATCCTCGGTCAAAGGACGGCTTAACTTGCCGATGGTGAGGCGCAGAGCGTGTCGATCGAACCGTGAAACGCGCTGGAAATTGTGGCAACGGTAACAACGTCGATATTACCGGGCGACAGTTACATCACGGCTGAGGTGCAGACAACAACAACGTCGGAGTCGGATGCTTTTCCGCCCGGGTTCGGCACTCGTAACACGGGCGAATTGCATCCAGGTAACCCCGAACGTTACAATCCTCTTCTCTCTCCCCCGTCTTACCGGGCAATCTGGTGGTCACGATCAATTTTCCGGCATCGAGAGAAACGGCTTCTTTGAATTGCCTCGGGAACAGAGCCCGTGGAAGCGATTCCGTCGGGAAAAACCGGTTTTTCTACCGGAAGTTTCGCACGACGACGTAAGAACGAGCCGCGCGCGCGAAACCCACCGAAAACCAGCGTCCAGAGGAAACCTTAATTCGGAAACTGAATTTTCCACGAACTTTCAATTTTAGATCGACTCGCTCCGACTGAATATTCTTTTTCCGCTTCGAACCACTTCCTACGCGTCTGTACTCGTTCGATAAACGAAATTGCAGGCGGCGGTTGCGTGGAGACAGATCGTGCCTTGAATTTTTTAATTCCGTGTTCTTCGTTAGATTTTCATGTTAGGCCGATTTTCTTTTCGTACAATTCGAGGGAAGGGGGAACTTTCTTTTTTCCTGAACCACATTTTGCCATCTAAATTTACGTCATTATTATTAAGCATAGCAAACAATGTTTCAGATGAAGTTGAATGGTTTTGTGAGGGGTGACATTATCACGTTGAATTCATATTATTGACCAGAGAGTCGAGATTTCCTAACAAATTATAATATCTTCAAAAATCTTTTAACATCAAATTCTTTGAACATATTCAAATTGTTTTAACATCTTCAAAATCATATATTTTTCATTGCATCAGCTGATGCTCCTTCATATTCTTTACAAAAAAGTATTAATCTATTTGTGTAAAGAAATCATTAGTTTAGGAGATATTTTAATTATAATTTGTTAGGAAATCTCGACTCTCTGGTCAATAATATGAATTCAATGTGATAATGTAGTAGGAGAGCACTACAAATTATAATTAAAATATCTCCTAAATTAATGATTTCTTAACACAAATAGATTAATACTTTTTTTGTAAAGAATATAAAGGAGGAAGGATATACGTCATATGCCCTTTACACTTTCACCTACAAAAAAATGTACCATCAGGATGTGCCCCTCTCAAAACCATTCAACTTCATCTGAAACATTGTTTGCTATGCGTAATAATAATGACGCACCCCACCCTGTATATTCTGATTTCAACCTTGCGTCGGGTTGTAGTCGCAACCCCTACATATTTTTGCAGTGGGAAAAGTAGAAATTCTCTATAAATATAAATAACAAATCTGTCTGTGAAATACGTCGTGGATAGCATTCGTAGGAGAACTTTGAAAAATGTTCATGCAATTAGTCTGAAATGTGTGTACACCCTTATGATCTCGCCCTTAATTATAATCTTAGCGAGCAGAAGATAACATTTTCATATTCTCAAGTCTTTTAATCTTGATAATGTTTGAAATCGCTCGAACTCGTTCTTGCAACGAAGGTATAAAATACGCGGTCTAACTATAACCAGGTATCATAACTGTGGTAATCAGAACGAAATGAAAGATCAAACATTTCTCTGCAGCCTGTACAGCGATCTGCTTTCGAGCAGGGTATAAACGGTACACGAGACATTAATTTCCATAAATTCAGTATCCTAGATGTCCTGGCGACAGTTTGCGAGCTTTGCCTAAGCCCCACCCCAACCGCCAACATTTTCATTTGACGTTTCGGGAGCCCGGTGTCCTGTGCAACCCGTAGCTTTCAGGCTAAAAGACGGAAGAGCGTATATTCAAAGCAACGGAAACGCGGACAACGTTTCTGGTCGGCAGGAATTCATGAAATATAACTGATCTTCCGGTGACAGGATGGTAGCGGGTGTACAGGGGATGGTAGAGGAGAGGGAAAAGTAGAAAGAGAGATTGGGAGCGAGGGGTGGAAGAGCTAGCTAACAGAAATGGACATTCCAGAGCGGAATTCCCTTGGAAGCTCGATTTCAGCTCGTCCTCTTTGCGTCTTTTTCTTCGTCGGAGCCCGGAGTTCGAGACGCGTTAAAAGTTTCAGCCCGCCTCGGGATGCCTGAGCATCGACGTTGAACTTTCCTAAGGGTTGTTTCATCCCTTCCCCGCGCCTACTCTTCCCCGCGTCCTCGCCAGACCCTCGCGCGACGCGACTTCATTCTGTCCTCGGCTGATCTCTCAGAAATAGCACATCGGGGACGAATTTCCGCGGGAAATTTGTTAATATTGCAGGCTCACCGGGCTCGTGAAGCTCCTGACACAAAAAGTCACTCGACCAGGCCTTCTCCTCGACGGAAAGTTCGTAAACGGCCGGACGGGATGCGCGGGGGGCAGCACGAAGCTCGGTGTAAAAATTAAAAACTTGCCGACCGTACGTACACACAAGCGAAGCGAAAGAAACCGCTTGCGCGCTCGTTTCTCTCTTTTCCGGCGCGCGATAAAAGCCCGCGCAACTTTATACTCGCCCCCGTAGAAAGTTCCCTCTGTCTACGCACTTTTTCGGAACTTTAAATTGAATTAACCTAATAAAGTGCCGGCTCGAAAGGCGAGGGAGACCGCGCCGATACTGCGTAGTGCTGTATCGCCGCCGAATTCTTGTTTGTTGATTATGCATTATTATAACGTTTGGATTTACTGTGGGTCACTGTAATAGCCGGACATTGTACAGTATATGGGTCCCATGGAAATCATCGACACAGATTTTCCCGACAACGAATTTAACCAACAACGCCTTTAACCGACAGCGAATTTGACCGACAACGAATCTAAAATCATTATCGGTCAAATTTGTGTCGATTAAATCCGCTGTCGGTTCAATCCGCTGTCGGTTCAATTCGTTGTCGGTTCAATTCGTTGTTGGTTCAATTCGTTGTCGGTTCAATTCGTTGTCGGTTAAATCCGTTGTCGGTTAAATCCGTTGTCGGTCAAATCTGGAGTCGATGAAATGTTGTTGGTGAAATGTTGACCGACAGTCTGTTTTCATCGGCAATCCGTGTTTTGCGACAGGTATGAGTTAGCTATATAAAAAATAATAAGAAAAATATATAACACTGCCGAAGCAAAAAAGAAAAAAACGTTTAAGAGAAGAACGTATTGGTAATAATAAAAATGTGGTAAAATATTAGAGAGACGAGAAATGTACAGTGATATGGATCTTTTAAAGGCTTTAGCACAAAATATATCGCATTAATTTCATTGCTTGATATTTGTGTAATTATTGTACAATTTTGTTTTGTAATCTATATATGTATATTCGTAACATTCTTTCTGATTATCTAAATTTTGTATACGTATTTACATAATTATGTTAGTTATGTTACGGCGGGCTCGTTTGATCCTATGATTATTCAACGTTAGCATATACGAATCATATCTGTCGATGAAAACATATGTCGACAATTTCACTGTGTTGATAAAAACATAGTGTCGGTCAAATCATTTGTCGATGAAACCATAGTGTCGACGAAAACATAGTGAAATTAGTTGTCGACGAACCTTCCATGGTAACCCAGTATACATATATGTACGTAGAATTTTTCCTTTGTTGTATTCTAATTTAGTAGAACGTAGATCTTAATTAGATTTTATTTTTCTTGAAATTAAATGCTATTTATATTATTTATATTATTCCTGTCATTTGCGGTTGCTTTAATACCCGATAAAAGGAATTATTTTCTTTCGATATTAGACGATGGATCGAGACAGTTTACAACTTGTTGGAGATGAGGCGAGATTTAAAATTTACTATTATTTATCTAACAAATGAGATACAAGTGTGACACAGGCACAAAGATATAATTTTAATCTATTTCGTGACGCGAAAATTTTCGTATTAATTCTATCTATTTTATTGAAACGGTCCGGTCGAGACGTGCCGATGCTCCGCTGTTTGCGGATTTAATAGATTTCCGCGATACTACTCGAACGCACCGGTGTGTATTTGTCATCCAACGGCACCGAATGGAACTTTTTTAAGCATGACGGATCGTGCAAACAGGTTTTAAAGGAGTCGCGAGACGGTCCTGCTCGCAGAGGATCTCGTGAGATTTACGGCGTTGTAAATCGACGTGACTTCGAGCGATGTTTATGCGATGACGGAGGACTCGCGGATGAAAAATTAAGATTTGACGTGGTTCATGAATATACGGTAAGCTTGCTGCGTGGTCGAACGAGTTACGTTCGGGGGAGATTTTTATATGATATGCGACGGAAGTTTGTTGCACCTTATTATTTTTATGAGGTCTGATGTGTTCAGTGCACAGAGGTGGGCAAACATTTTATTTAAATAAAAATTTCGACTAAAACAAGCTTTTTTCCAAGTGCCAACTCTAACAGTGCATATGAAGCGATTGAGTTTAATCAATTATTATCTATGTATTCGTTAATTGTATTGCAAAAAACCGTCTGTATTTCTTATTAATATTTTAAATAATAGTACAGCAATTTTTAGTAACACCTCAAAGGCAAAGGGTTAATAAAAATGATAATTGTACGAAAGTAATGAATTTTCACTGTATGAAATAATTACTGACCGATTTTAATTTTTCAAGTCTAACATACAAATATTTGTTTATCAATATCAGTCAAGCTGCATACAAGAAGTTTTTCATACTATAACAACTGAAGTTTATACAGTATTTTATCCATAAACGTCCTAAATTTTTCATTATTTTTTGATGGGACTTCGATGGCCATATTTGTGGCATTTTTATGATAAAAATCATACTAAATATGATATATAGCTACTCTCCTTCCTTGCGCCCGAAACTTTAATTGTCTATTACACAAGTAAATATCATCGGAATTATATCATATATGCTATGATCTTTATCAGAAAAATGCCACAAATATTGTCATCGAAGTCCCACCAAAAAATAATGAAAAATAAAGAAGTTACACATTCGGATTAGCTCGGCTGTCCTTTATGTTCGGCAAAAGTCAAAGAATACTGTCCCTGCCGCATAAATGTCCCTCGGCAGACCCGTGCTGGGGACTTATATCGATAAAATACTGTATTTAGGTGGCTACCTTTAAGCGCAGCACCCAATACACGAAATCGAAAAATATGTAAAATGTCCTACCATTTTATCCATCACAGTAATACATTTTGCAATGTCGGCTACATTTCTCTGGTTATTCGAAGGAAAGGGTTCCGGGAACAGGAACGCGTCGTTCGTTAATGAAGCACCGGCGTTTCTTTTAATTTCACTTCGATGTCGTCCAGGTTAATACGCCAGGTACTACGTAGCCAAATGAGAAGTTAGACGACCAGTGAAAATCCCGGCGTGGTCGTTACACTCCCGCGTGGGGCTGAGCCTTCGTTTACGCGCATTCTTCGTTTACGATACTGTTATGCTTCCGCGCGATTAAAGCTGGCCGCGCCGCGCCAAAGAAACGGAAGCGTTTCACTTAGCTCGGGCAACCTTAAGCCCCGGATCACTCGTTCCCTCGTAAGCTTCTCGCGGAAAGGTGGAAATCCGATGAAAAAGAAATGCCACTCTCCACCACGTAACGAGCCCTTTCTCTTTCGACCGCTTCTCCTTTCCATTTCGTGGAGCAAACGCGCGTGTCACGGTCACGGATTTGCGTTTATGGTCGCGGATGAGGTAACGCCGCGTCAGGGTTGGAAGCGGTGTCTCGTGGCACATCATGATCATGGCTATTTAGCTAGTCACACGAGCTCTCGATAATAATTATACAGAAACCTTCGTCATATTGGATTTCAATCATGTTTATCACGTTGTGAATTAACGCAAAACCTATTATCACCGCACAGTGCAGTATTTCCTCTGAAAAATTGGCTTAAAGTAGTTCGAACATGTTGACCCTGTTTCTGATTAAAACGAAACGTTTCATAATTTTTTCTGTTGTAGCTGCGTAGCTAAAAAGCATTTTAGACAATTAAAAAATTAAGTTGACCATGTTTCTGATTAAAAAGAAACGTTTTATAATTTTTACTATGGAAGCAACTTATTGTCGTAACTAGACAGTGGATCTCTGCAAAATAGAAATTTCCGTTTGATACGTCTGCCAAATTGAAAATAATATAGCAGCAAATTATTTTATCGCAGTCTACCTACAATAGAACAACAGAATTGAAGGAATTATTTTCGAGGAATTTAGGAAGGAGATAGTATTATATACTTGAATAAAAATATATAATTTTAAAGAACAACTAATTTTGCAGATTTCCACGGGGCGTGCTGAGATCTGTATCATAAATCTCGGAGGAAAAATGCTATTTTAAGTACTAGCAGGGAAACCAACGGTGAAATAATTAAAATTGATCTTAAATATCGTAGCATGAAGAAAGTATGATTGATAGGGTTAAAGTGTAGAACAGAATTAAATGAAATATCGAAGAATCTTTTGCCTATCTATTTTCAAGAAGTCGATGAAGGGTAATATATTTGAATAAAGATAATTTTAAAGAAAAACCCATTTCGCCGGTTCCCACGGGTGCGTGTAAAGTTTACCCTGTAAATGGTCGGGCTATATGCTGAAGGCTGTACCATAAATCTTGGAGGAAAAATGATATTTTAAGTATTAACAGGGAAACCAACGGTGAAATAATTAAAATTGATCGGGCCGAGGTAGATAAAGGATGGCCAAGGAAAGAAGTTCTAGGTCGATGGAGAAACGTGTTACAGTCGGTTCATCTAAGATCAGTAGTTTACTACGAAAACGAAGAACAGTGATTCGGGTCAGACGTTTCTCCTGCTTCGGGGAGTAGATTGCCTCCGGGCTGTTGCAAATCCCGCGCCAGAAATCGATGAATTAAGTATCAATCTTATTCTAGATAGGAAAACGTTAGATAAGACGAGGAAGGAGATTTAGACGGTGACTTGTGATTCCTAGGCTTCCTTAAATTGCTCGGCAGTCAATGAGCTTGATCGAAGAATTCCCTGTAGTAGTAAATTCCTGCATCCGATCGAATCCAAGTTTTCGGGTTAAAAATTCAATACGAGATCGAATAATCACGTTTTATCGAATCGAGAAGCCTGTTGACAATGTACTCGTGAATATTCAAACACTTTGTACGAATGCTCGTAGGCAAGCATCCATTAGATTTGTAATACTGAGTTAAGAATTTCAAAAACAGGATTTCAAATATTATTCTCGTGCATCTCACGTTCCAAATGTAGAACGATGGATTACAGAATCTTCTCGTACAGTTAGAATTCTTACTTTAATAGTTCCGCTGCTGTGTTATTCAATTTTAAAATGAATTCCAAATGTTACTAGAGTCCAGAGTACGTTTTGATAACTCTGGAATTACAGTATTTTGAATGTCTAATTCTTAAGATTGCAAAATTTCTTATTGTTGTATATAATATCTATTCCATTATTATTCCAAGCTAGAACTTTTAATATAAAGATCGCAACCATTTTTCGAGAAAATCCCTTTGCTTTACGTTGGACACGGAATTTTCTATTTAAGCAGAATAATTTCGTCATCGATTCGCTCGGATTGTTTGGCGATGCTTTTAATGATGGTTCGCGTTGTTCGAATAGTTGATGTTACCGGACGAGGAAAAAAACAGCGCTTCAACATGTGCGGAGAAAAAAAATCGACAAACATCGGAAAGCTTCTGGCGTAAATCACTTTAGAGGGAATTGGATTTATTACCGGGATTTTTCGAACGCTTTTAATAGTAACTTCCAATTACGGCGAGACAGTTCGACCCAGTTTCAAAATCGTGGCTATTTGATTCGTTGAATGTGTCGTGTCTGTATATGTACTCGCCGAAACAGCCCTGGCCAACTAATGGAATACGAAGACCGGTAACGGCGCGTCGGAGAGATCATCATTCTCTGAAGATGAACTCCCGTTGCATCATCATAAGCCGGAAATCGCATTATCTCCTACAGAATTTCGGGCAAATGCTGTGGCCACGTAGAACAGGGGACGATGGTCAAACAGAAATTTTCAGACTCCTCGGACCGAATAGAGATATTTATACATACCGTCTAACCGAAATCGTTGTCGATCACTTGACCACTCTGTCGGCCCGTTAATTTTTCGATTTTAAATAATTACCTTAAATACGAAATTTAAAAGAGATCTATAAAAAAACTTTTTAAAAACCACGCTTATGTTAGAATGCACTAAAAAGAAGAAAATAATATTTTAGATAAGCGTGCTTTTTATATATATAAAGTTTTTTTTATATATTTTTTATTTTCTACTTTTTAGTCTTTACTACCGAGAGTATTAAGTAAGGCCCAGGTTCAATTCCTTCTGAGATACTCTGCTGAGATTTTTTATCTCCTCAACGCACAGTTATTTAAAAAAATATTTTTTTATCATGCATTATCATCCAGTTCTAAGCTATGTTGAAAATTTCAAGTCTCTAGCACGTTAGGAAGTGGTTTAAAATTCGATTTCAAGATGTGGTAGGATCTAAATGAACTATTAAATTTCGATGGAATAATTTTTTCCTGATTTAAAATCTCATAGAAAAATTGAAATTGCCGGAATGTCTTAATTTATAGAAAAGAATGAACGAATTGAACCAAAAAGCAAACACTATCCCTTGTTTTCCTAAAATTACGATAGACCTGTTTCTCAATTTTTTTAATGATTAATTTTCTTATCCGTAATCGATAGCCAGTAAATGAGGTCTGACGTAAAATAATAATTCGCGAAATTCAGCACCGAATACTCACGAAACGGGTATGAAGGTTATTAATATAATACCGCCGATTAGTAGCAATTACATTAATCCTTTCGCAGTGGAAACTTTATACTTAGAAACCGCTGATTCTGGTTAATTTCGTATTTGTTGCCGGTTGCGCGAACTTGAACGATTCTTATCAAGAATTAACACACAGTGCCGGTGAATTTCTCGTCGCTGGGATCAGGCGTGGAGCGTTTCAGTGTGCCGGAATGAAATTAATAAGCCGACAGCGCGAGCTCGTTTCTGCATAATTGATTGAAATTTAAGCTTTCGTCAGGATCCTGACGGGTTCTTGAGGGAACGGGTCACGAAGGTTGGAGTCGATTGAGCCGGGGACACAAAGCGGTGTGGAAAAGTAAAAGAAAGAGAAAAAAATAAACCGAGTTCGGTCTCGTTCTCGCTCGCTAGCTCGCAAGCTCGCGAGATAGAGTGAAACAGGTTTCATTAATGAAGCTTAACAGAGGGTTCTCGCGTTTGCCAGCTGTCAAATAACGATTGCCCTGTAATTGGCGTTGCTTTTAACGCCAATCCCAAGCAACGAGTTCCCTCTCAGGTGCAATCTGCAATTTGCAAGCGGATTATCGGGGCTCGCAGCACTTCAAAACGGCAATTAAGCTTTCCCTTCTCGAAATTTCCAGCGGTAATGTAACCCCTGTCAGCCGGCGAATTAATGGCGCGGCGGTCAGCGAAACGCTACGTGGAAATATTACTTTTACAAACCAAGTTAACCGGAATAATTAAACCGGCATGTGACAGTGTTTTGATTAGGAGGCTCGGATCAGCACGCACTCTCTCTTTCTTTTTCTCCCTGTCGCGCGCGCGCACTCGCTAATATTTAACAACGCGGCGCACGTTGTAAATTCCATCGAGGGCCCTACAAAATAATTCCGGAGCCGATTGAATCGCAACTTTAATTGAAAACCGTACGGCGCGATTGGATAAATTAAATGTTAATCAATAGCTGACTCGCGCACCCAACATTCGCGTTACTAATAGTGATAAATTAATAGTGACGAACCTCTAATAAATCAGTGAAAATCGCGAGACTCAGACGCGGTAAAAGAATTTTTTGTGAATTTTAAGAAATTATGGAAGTACAGAATTTGAAAAGTATCTTAAAATCTATAAGAAATGCATCGTGAACCAGAAGAAAAATTACCAAGATGGTGAAATAAATAAATAAATGTCGGAACAACTTTACACGCTTAGAACGATTACATGTAAAGTTAACATCTATTTGCATACGGTTCATTTTCATTTAAAGATATATTTTATCTCTCTTCAAGCTAAAGATCGTTGTGAGCGACGCACTGCTGATAAGGCAAAGCAATGGAATGGCAAACATCAAAAATCATTTTGTTTGGTATTTGCATAGTACACATTAAAACTCATTCTGTATTAATAAAGCCAGACATTAGAAATGATATCCTACGAAGCGTTTGGATATCTAAAAACACGCAGGAAAATATTTGTCGAACTTTCATTCGTATATATAATAAATCGAAATTTCTATTTGTTAACTTTTGTTCGAATGTGAAGAATATTGCTGCTTTATTTATTCCATCGCGGTTTTCGAAACCAATGACATGTTTAAATATTTAAATGCACATACATATAGTAACCTGCAGCAGTAGTAATTAGTGATACCAAATATAGAAAAATCAATACAATCGTGTTTCATTGTATTGCAAAGGAGACAGTTCACCGTTCCCTGAAAGCTCCATAAAACCACCACAACGAGACTCAATCAAATTATACGGGATCGTGCTAAAAGGAAAGCTTCAAATTTCAAACGTATGATACATTCAATCATGGAAAAATTGTCCAACGTTTTCAGGGACGTTTCAATTTGTAGCATGTTCAAAAAGAAACTATAAATACGCCTTTCGAAGAGATGAATAATGCGAAAGTAGAGTCAGCACTAAAAATTGCTGTACCATTGTTGAAAGTACAGTTTACATTATTAAATATGTTGACATCTAATCAATTACTAAATGTTAAAGTACTGTATGATGAATTATATCAATTTCATATGCATAAAATACAAAAATCATTGTAGATCGGAAGAAATGTTTAATTCTTGAGTACGTTCGTCTGTAAAGGGTTGACAATTATTACCACGCTTATATCAGCTTGCCGAGTTGTTTGTGTTGAATGCGTCAAATCTTGAATTCGAATTTTAAACCACTTCCCGATGAGCTAGAGACTTGAAATTTTCAACATAGCTTAGAACTAGATGACAATATAATTCAAAAATAATTTTAAGAAGACCCTGCGTTTAGGATTTAAACAATATTTTTATATATTCCCCTTTGCCTCTCGCCGCGCGGCGTTCGGTAGTCATCGCGTGCAGCGATCCCCACTCCGCGCGCTCCCCACTCCGCGCGCTCCCTACTCCACTGGCCCACTTCGCACCGAAGAAGCTCAGTTTACTTACTGGGTTGGTTTGGATTAGGTCGGCCGGCTTACTAAATACGCTCTGTAGTAAAGACCAAAAAGTAGAAAATAAAAAATATTAACGTAATTATAATAATAATAAATAACGTAATAATAACTAAACTATATTAACGTAATCTTCGTGGACGCTCCACGCTTTTATTTATAGTCACTAATATATAAAAATATTATTTTCTCCGTTTTAGTGCATTCTAATATAAGCGTGGTTTTTAAAAAGTCCTTTATATATTTTTTTTATTGGGTAGTTGACACAAACAGCGCGATGATGCTTTATATTAACATTGCTGTACAATATTAACATCCTATTTCCAATGTTGTGTGTTGTCTTAAAAAAAGAACGGGAGATGGTAGTCAGAAAGATTCTCGAAGAGTATTCTTTTTCCGATACTCTTTCCGCAGTTCGTCCGATTTACCAAGCCACTCGTGAGCGATGAAGAATCCGAAGAACCGTAAATGAAGCGATCGACTCTCCTAGGGCACCGTAGCCGGGCCTGTTCATCGAGAAGTTCAGCCGGCAGGCGGTCGCGAACAAATAAATCGTACTAACGTTCATCCGAACGGGTAAACATTGCACTTCATCCGTTTTGTATCCCTTTTCGGTCATAAAAATTCGTCTGAGCGGCGAAATTACATCCGCGCGACTGCATATCGCGTGCATTAAAGGCGGAAAATAAACGAGCGCGCGCGCCGCTGAAAATCTGCCGGATTTTAAATCGGCGGAGCGTATAGCAACGGCCGCTTGGAATCCACGCGACTGGCTGCCTACTCGCGTGAGCGTTCAACCCTGCTCGTTAACTCTCGCTAAACTGTACTTGACCGAATCACCGAGCCAGCGATTCCCAGGACTCCGGGTAATAATTTTCCTCCGGTTTTGTCGCCGTCGTTCCCCTAATCCCCTTCCCCCACCATACCGTTTTCTCCCACTAATTTTCACAGGGTTCCGCCTCCTCCTTTCCCGCGTCAAACGATCCGCCCGAAAAATTCTGTCGGTCGCAACGATGATCGTTTCGTTCGCCTCCATTTTCAGGAAAATCATCTCCGGTTCTTTTTATCCTTATTTGGAAAACAACTGCAACACGATGCAGCTTGTTTAACCACTTGCCGTACATTTTTCATTAAAGTTACAGTGATTGAAACTTCATGCACAGAGATATCGTAGAAGGGAAAGAAAATGTATACTTTTTGTATACTTAAAATGAAACGAGTAGCATTCATATGTGTTAGGCTTTGTTAAAAATCTTCAGCGAGAGTCTGGCTGGTCAGAATAAGGCAAGAGGTTAATTAACATCATTAATGTAATGTAAGCCAATGTAATATTACTATACTTGCTATATAAACCACTTGGTTTAAAGCAATAATAAATAATTAATTAATAATTAGATCGAGAGAATTCGAGTGGAAAAAGTAGTGAGGGCAATGCTTTAGTCAGACCTTGAGTGAGGTCACGAATCAATGCAGAATGTGACGTCACTGGTTACCTGCAGCATTAACAGGTTGGTGAACAGTTCTGGGAACGTGACGTCATATATTTCCTCTCATGTAAACAACAAATGATTCGTGTCGTTAAAAAGACATGTTATTTATATTTTTTCAAATTTATCTACACCGATTTTTCCGAATGAAAACTTGCATAATTAATAAGCAAAGAATCTAGCCACAACCAATCATAATTAACCGAGTTGATGTCGGCTGCGGCCGACGGTGGTAAAGTTAGGTTGACTCGTTACAGAAAATTTAAACACATTAATTCTCAAAGTATCGTTAGCCATTCAGCATACATGATACACTGTCCTTGGTTGTTTGCAATTGGTCTCAGCACAGAATAGAAAATATTTACACTGCTGCGAATGCGATACTGACACACACACAGAGAGATTCACACATGCATAAATCAACTATCCCACAATACCGAAATAGGTATGTATATTCACTAATCAGAATGGCTCTAAAATTGGAATTCAACAAGTTTTATTATACCGCGCTATGAACTTTGATAGAGATACGAATTATCGAGAATAAAGCTGAAGGGGGGATTTGTTAAACATTTAGTAAATCATGTATTCATATAGTAAAAAAAAACAGAAGTTATTACGCTTTAGGAGCATGACTATTTTACGCAAATGTATACATTAATTTTTATAATCGTTTAATGGAATTTTTTATCGAATACGCGATGTAGTATTTCAAAAAATCGTATATTCTATTAATGCAGAAAGGACATCATTTATTTTCTACGTTCCACGAAATCAGGTTTCTCGCAACGCACTTTTATAATCCTTTAATACGGTATTTTATATATTGGAAAATTACATACATAATAAAATATGCATGATTGATTTACGAAGAATTCATCAATTATATTAGAAATCACATATGCAATCACAACGTAAAATCCAGTCTATTTTTTGCATGTATGAAACTAATTAAAATCGATGTGTACTATACACACGAGTTGATTTTAGGCAGATCAAGATAGCAAAGGGAAGAAGTCAAGAAAGAAGGTGGATGGGGTGGATTGAGAGTGAGCAGATAATTACGTTTCGGAAATAAAAATCGACTCCTCGCTCGGAACATGCAATTTCTGTGACGACTGTGGAGGGGGTAGGGGAGGAATTCAACCGTTTCGGTATTTTCATTAATAAGAACAAATATTTCTAGTTGCACAGGCGAGGAGGCCGTTTGGTACGTTTATCGTGCAACCCCGGCATTCAATTACTGGAGAGGGTGAGTTATATTTATAGCGAGCCTGCAGCTTTCGTTACGAAATGTATATTCGTGAATGGAAAAAGGCGTAATCATAATTTTTCTATCAATTACACGAAAGTTTACCCGTTACCACATGGTACTCCTTTTTTCTCCATTCCCATTTCCTCTCTTGTACGTCTTTTTCATAAATTTTTATTAGAAACATCGCGAGATATTCAAATTGCCAAATTATGCGAGGCAGTCTATTATTTGTGGTGCAACCGAAAGATAGGTGGTCCGCGCGAAAGTAAATTGGAAATTTAAAATGAAATTTTTTCGCAAGCTTCTCCTTTGCGAACATTCCGCTGAAATATTCGTTCAGTATGACTTCGCGTGTTATTACTGTTTATTACTTGCTGTTTCCACTTGCGTTGGGCATTGTAGAATTGTTTATTATTCATTTAGCCTACGGTGGTGATATATCGTAAAGGCAAATGTAAGATTTGGAATTGATAGAACGAGATTAAATTTGAAATTAAAT